>MNCI01038043.1:201933-213015 GCA_015680685.1 Gnetum montanum | reverse complement strand
GTAAGTGGGAACGGATGCTGATGCTAGTTAATTTAGACTTAGGATATTAGTTAGAGTTAGTTAGTTTCTCAACCCTTTCCCTCATAGCTTAGGAGATAAACTGAAAAATACCAAAAAAATCACATACCTTAGACTTGCTTAACCATACACCGTGACACATACAAGCAAGCCTGGGAAGACAACGAACGATTAACCCTAAGTGTTTCTTGTGGCGTTAAGGCATTTAGTCTGCGGAGTTCGACCGGATCACGTGTACATGCTCATATTCGTATGGTTGAGTGTAGGGGTACCTTACCACTCATCAGAGTTGTAGATCTCTTTTAAAATATATCACAACATTGAAACTAGTAACTAATACAAAATAATTATCTTGTTGCCATACCCATTTTGGCTTTTTCTTTTTGTTGCATAAGTTAGAGACTTTGATACATTTTGCAAAATTTCAGTATTTAAGGTCATCTTTAATAGCCTAAATTCAACTTCTCGTGTTATATGTAGTGTAGTTTCTCAATTTCTATTTCTATCTTGCTAGAAATGATATTTCACATCATTTGTAGTATTGTTTCATCTCTTCCATTCATTTTGACATTCGGTATCATCTTCAACATCAATTTTGTTCTAATCTTTTGATTTTTTGTGTTAAACTAAATTTTCACATTCTATGTTAAACCTACTTTTAACATTTAGCACCAATTTGACTTTTGATGTTTGAGGTCAAATTTTACTCTTGCAATATGCTATCTCTTTCAATGTCCAACATTAGATTAACTTTTGACATCTAACATTGAGTCTATAATAACTCTTTGATATCTCACATCAATCCTACTTTTGATGTCCAACGTTAGCTTTTACTTTCCCATGTCATTTTTGTTATCTAGAACATTCTAAAACCTTCTAAAATATCCTAGGGATCTCATTTCATCATTTGTATGCAATCTACAATGATTTTTTGGCCTATGAACAAGAGGATACCGCTAAATGTAAAGGAATTAGTTAGCATTTGCTTCATTGAGCTCTAAGAGATCTTAGCATTTTCATTTGTCTCTACAACTCAATGTAGTTAATATTCTTTATGATTTATTCATTGGAAAACCTTTTCTAAAGATCCTATCTCTCAACAAAATAGCTACCATCCTTTCTCTTTCTCTCTTCTACTGATATATTATATCCCCTTCATATTGTCCTCCTAATACATGGATAAATCACTTGAAATTAGGTTAACACACTAATCTAATCCATCCCTCTTCTTTGTTAGCTACTAAATCTACTATTATTCCTATCATATCTACATTAGGTATACACATTGAAGTAAGAATGGGACAACATAACTCCTTGTCAAACAATCCTTGATCCTTGGTACATATCTTAAAACATCTTAATGTAGGTTACCTTCTTCCATTGTAATCTAGGTTTTACCTTTGGGCTTTTCTATTGTTGGAATTAGCTATATTCTATATGAATCTAGTTTATGTGTTTGGCCTTAGTCTAATGTTTTAAGTAAATTAGATTTATTCTACTTTTGTCAAACAATCACATGCTATGTTTCATTTTGCATAAATCTATGTACAATTCCTATTTCCCTTTTTTCCTAATTAGTTATTCCATGCATTCTTATTTTCTTTTAATTTTCTAATGTTCCAAAAATGTTTCGGTCAAATTGTCGAGTTTTATTCTACAATTCCCAATTCTCCTTTCAATTTAAGGAAAATTATCCAAAATTTTAGTTTTCTTGCATTGTTAGATGGCCATGGGATTTTCTAGCTTAGTTTCATGTTAGGCTGTATCAAATTCTATTATTATAATGACTCCCACCACAACACTTGTTATGGTAAAATAAATAAACCATATCAACTACTGAATGTGTCTATATCTACATTTAATAGATTATTAATACACTGGTAGATGAGTCTCCTTTTAATTTAATATTAGTATTCTTTATTATAGACTTAGAGGGTAATGGATCTTTGGATGATGATAGTGGAATGTCAATAGTAAGATATAGAGACTTCTGATCAAAAGACTTCTTGAAAAATTCTTCTTTAATTTCATTATACAACGCAAAAAGTAATGGTGGACTCATGGTAATTCATAACCAAACTTCAAATAGAAGATAATAATTCCTGATAGTAAGTAGTGAATTCTTCAATTACCACCTATTTTTATAAACTCTACAACATGTTATTCAACCTTTTTTCTTTGTCATTGAAGATTTTTATTAGCATTTCTTTGTACAATAAGATATGTAATTCATTTTTATATAGCATTCAAGTCTTCTTGGATTTCAGAGCTCTTAGTTTCCCATGCATATTTGTTAGCTATTAACTTCACCAATTTCATTGTTAATTCCTAAACTTCATTTAATAGTTTAAGATTCAAACTAGAACTCATAGTTTTAATTGCTTGTCACATCCCTTCTAGTTTTGTAGCTTGTTTCTTGACAAACTTGAGAGCATTGTCTACCTTCTTTTAGAATTTTTCAGAATCTCTAACATATATTTTTGCTTGTCTTCATATGTTTGTCTTAAATCTTTATTTAAGGCCTCATTTTATGCTAGAGTGATGTCAAAATCTTGTTTATCATTATTTAACATTATATTGAAGGCTCTAGATTTGAAATAATGTCCAATTATAATGTAGTTCAATATCATTAAATCATAAAGTAAATCATTGCTTACCATAATGAGAAAGACATTTTCCAAATGACTAATGTTCTTATTGATCATGCCTCAAATAATTTATCTACCATTGTAAAATATTTTCATTTAGCCTTGTTGTATAATATTTTCTTCATAGGACTCTTGTCGATAGAAGTCTTAAAGAACTTTAATGTTGCCTCATAGTGAATAAATTTATTCTTAAAGCTATAATGTTGCAGAATTGACCTCATCATGGATGGGAACAAATAGTCACTTAATGATGTGTCCCATCCTTCAACTTGTACTTCAACATGCCACTTTAAACAAGACTCATCCTTGGAGAAGGATTCAAGAAACAAGCTTAATACTAACTTCTTATTCTTATATTTTAACATCTTGGTAAGAAATAATAGACTTAAATTTATAAAAAATTTGACAGAGGTAAAAAGAAGATAATCATAGCAAAATGTAGGAATAAGGAATGTTAATAGAATAATACTTATCCCATCAATTCTTTCTTCAAAATAGAACTGTAGTCAATATGGTTACCTTGCCTTATCATGACATAAAGAAAATTGAGCAAAGGGCATGATATTACATTCTTCCTATCCTTGACAATAATATGCCAGGCAATAATTTTTGCTAGATCATAATGTTGCATTTTTAACTATAAAATTATAATTTTGGTAGTGATGGTGGTACATGTCTTGCCTTACTCTTATTCACTTTTAAAGTATTCAACAAGTTGATGCCTAGTGAACATGACCTCTTTTAATGCATAATCCATTTTAATTGTCTAAAAACAAAATTATAAAAATCTTGTTTAAATTTGTGAAAACTATTAAGTCTTTCCAAACTAAAAAATGAACCAACCATCATTATAAAATGTTCTTTGCAAGTGGCTAGTTTAACATAGCCTCATATGTTTTCATGGTAAGGTGGATTTTTATTTTCTTCTTTATATCTTTCACAACTAAAACTGAAGATGAGGCTTTGTTATGAGTGTTACAAACACAACCTTTTAATTATGGTGCTAGCAATTGTAACAACAATGGCGTTTCAAAGAGCTCATGTTTAGATGATTCCGAAGTGCAGCATTTCAGGTTAACCATTTCTACAAATAGTTGTCACACATACTACAAATAATTAGGGTTTTATAAAAAATAATAAATAAGAAAAGAATACAACTACGCATAGATTATTTACTTTTTTAAAAAATTATGTAAATTAATAAATATATATCTAGGTTTAAAATTGAAACTTAGAATAATCAACAATTTCTCAAAATTGAAAATCAAGAAAAATCTTATTATAGTCATATTTCTTATAAAATATGCAAAATTTTCAATGAATATATAATTTAAACGCTTACTAGAAACAACAAAATGATAGAGAAGTTAAATTTGAATCTCAATTAATGATTCATAGATTTTTAATATTTCAAGAGCTTTGCAAATGTTCATGTAAATTCTAAAAGGATAAAAATAAGATTTTATGATTTTATCTTTATACTTCCTAGTGCATTTAGTGCATCAACCAAATTTATCATCACATTTATGTCACAGTGTTGATGAGCTAAGTCATCATGTCCAAGCTTTGATGCCATGTTAAATTTCATGATATAATAATCACAAAAGACAAGAAATTTAGAAAATAACTATGTTGACTTAGGTTAGTATATCATGAAGCTTAATTAGCCACAATGTTAATGATTAAAATATGTCAGTTGCTCTAAAAGTATGAAAGCATAACCTGAGATGTGTACTCAAGTTTTCTTAGTTTTTCTATTATTTTTTATGTTAGATTGAGAGAATATAAAGTACATATGGGTTTGTGAAAATTATCATGTTTGTTGACACAATAGACACAACAAATAGTCATGATGAATTAACAGAAATTAATAAAAATAACTATACTTAAAAAATATTAATTGTTAAATATGAAAATATACAAATACTATGATAGTGTAAACTTAAGTTCATGGTGTTACTAGATATAGACCTTATTTTGAGTGTTGAGCTTGATAAAACACATGAAATTATTAACATAGACTAGGTAGTTGATGAAGTATCATTCAACTAGCTACAATGATGCAGCCTTGTCAACGTAGCCCTATCAATGTATCCCCATCAATGCATGGTCAAATGTGTCGATGCTGATCTAGTCAAGCCTATATAAATACATGCATGAACCACATTATGCATGTTAAGTCAATAGCATAGCAAAGCTCTTATAGTTTGTTGTTTCTAGAGTTATAATATTTTACCTCTAAGTGCCCATAGTATAAATGAAAGAGATTATATGAAAGTTTATTCAAGCAACATGTACCTGAATGCATTGGCATGAATGACAATAAAGTCAAGATTTTTGACATTCATTGTGGCACTTGGATTATTTTAATCTTTCTAAATTATCAGTTTACCTCAAATGCATTTTACATTCCATGTATAATCATTAACACATAAGTAATTAATCATGAACACATAAGTACAACAACTTTGAGCATAATGTATAATGCTTAGTAATCCCAACAATAATCATTTGGTATGCCTAATAATCATGACTTGATAACCTAGTAGCATTAATATAAGTTTATGATACATCCAAAAAGTGGATATGGCTACTTATGTTAGGATAGTTAGCCTTTAGACAAGTCATGTAGTTAAACTAGTTAATCATTTAATGTTTATTTTCCTACCTAGAACTTAAGATAAAAATATAAATAAAAACAAATATTATATGCCTTAACTCATACTTAATCATACATAAAGCATACACAAGTGTGAAATGGGAAGACAACGATCACATGACCCCTTGGTTCACAATCTTTAAGTTTAGATGAACTTAGGAACTAAGTCCATGGAATTCAACTAGATTACTAGTACATGGTTGTGATTTGTATGGTTGGGTGTAGGGTTTACTCACTGCTCATCATTAGGATCGTTGTTGGGGACTTAGTTTAGCTATGTGTGCTAAGTAGGAAAAGATCATGATGTTATATAAAGACATTGTAAGGACAAATTAATGATAAAACATTAAAGAAATAATAACACACCAATAAGCACATTGTTTCTAGCAAGAGCTAACATGGCCTCTTCTCGTAGGGATGAATATCCACCACTTATAGGCAAATCCAATCAAAGACAAGAGGTCCCAAAAGTATCCCAATAATTTCATGTTGTCTACATTCATCCAAATCACTATAATTTGGATTTCACTTCCATCCTATCTTAAGATAAGAAATTACACTAAAGGGATATGGAAGATAACATCATGTTACCTTTCAACCAATCTATTCCTGCCATAATGATGAACAATCTCATTAGGCTAGGATTCACTACACTCAATGCAAAGTATAAGTTTCATGATCATACTTATCGAGATTACCATCTTACTAATGCCTAGTGTAAGAAGGATTGACAAATGAAGGTACAATACAAAGCCTCTAAGGGAAAGAGGGTTCTAACCTAGTTATTCTTGTAGCAACATAAGAAAGGAAAGGAATTCTTTTTAGGAAAATCCCAATACATAGATTCTTCTCCTTTCTATGATGAACAAAGGTTACAATCAACTATGGATAACCTGGGTGAGAGAAAGACTTGATCTCAAGACCAGGGAGCCTCAAGAGATAGGAATCCAAGCCAAACATCAAAGGATAAGGATAACAATAAGTACAACAAGAAAGATGAAGAAAGGTAAGCTAATTAGGGTAGGGACTAAAGGAGAAAACCTAGCAAGCATCATTCCATTGGTTATCATTCTTCTTTATCCTAATCATTCTCTTTGTCTTCATCCTCAAACTTTGCTAAGGGGAAGAGGAGTTGATACAAAAGGAGGGGCAATTGAGATTAAGATGGAGATGATTGTCAAGATAGGAATGAACATAGATCCCACCAGGATGATCAAGAACATGGAGAAGGAAAACCACAAGGGGAGGAGCATTATCACAAAATAAGGAATAGTGGGATTCATCATAGACATCATGGCCAAGATAAGGACCATCACAATCACAATAACTATGATGAGCCTCTATTAGCTATCCAAAACATGTTGAACATTTCAAAGGTAGTGCAGATACCTAAAAGGCATTTAAAACATATATGAATCAAGAGATTGAATATGAACAATATCCCTAGGTTTGAAGGAGGATATAATTTAGATCTACAAATTCATCTTTAAGCATTTCATAATGCCTGTCTTACAAAACATGGAGAACAAATGGAAAAAAGTTGAAGCTATTCTCAAGGACACTCATTAAGAAAGTTAAAAGCTGGTACCGATCTTTGGAATCAAAATCTATTCACCAATAGAGTAGTATGTTGGAACACTTTAATGAAAAATATCAAACATACTCTAGAGTGGCCAAATTGTGAAGATAAATCCAAGGATGAAAACAAGGTAATCATGAGGCCTTAGATGTAGCTCTGAGTAGGTACTATTTTCTTCTACATTGATGCCTAGGCCATGGATACTCCCAAAGGCATCAACGCTGCCATATAATAGATGGGCTGAAAAATGAAATAAGGAAAATCCTTTGGATCTATGCCTAAGGAAGACTTTCTAAGATGCAGGTCCATTAGATTGTAAGGCTGATAGATCAAATGGTCAAAAAGAAGGATAGCTCAAAAAGTGTGAAAGTGAAAGGAGTACAATAGAGACCCTTTCATTCGCAAAAGGGAGGTGCATTTCTGTGACTTTGAGAAGGAAGCAACATTTGATGAAGTGGTGCAAAGGAAAACCTTACCGATATAAAAATATTTTATTGAAATATCGGCTAAGGTGGATAAGATGTGGGACTCCTTGGATGAGAAGTTCCAAATAGCTCTAAAAAGTGTAGAAAAAAGAAGAGATTAATGGAATAGTGGTTAAGAAAGAAGGAAGAAAAAGGATGTAAAGCAAGATTATTACAAAAATAAGGGTAAACCTATAGTAGTAGAGGAGGTTGCAAATTATGGAATAGATGATGAAAAATGTGATATTTGCCAGTACGAACACCCTAAGGGATGTTTTCTAGTGGTATCACATCTACAAGAATCTAGGATGTGTACCTTAAATGCTAGATTACCAAAGTAGCAAACACCCAAGTGGTTGCCTTATCCACAAGGAAACTATAGGTAGCAGTTCCACCAACAAACATATTATCTAAGTGGAGTGCCACCACAATCTTAGGAGTAGTATCAACAATGGAAACACCTGTAATCATGGGGAATGCCACCACCATGGTAGCAATATTCCTACAAGCAACTTGAACCTTATGGATATTATGTCCAATAGCTTGTATCCTTGCATGACTCTTCTAGTCGCTCCTCCTTCCCTTACCACTACTACCCTCCAAAATACTATAGATCACCTTCTCCAAGATGGGAGTGTCCTTTTTCCTTTCATCCTCAACACCCATAAACTCCTACATCATAACAAACTGCACCTTTTCCACCTACTCCATCCATATAGGTTGAAATCCCCATACAGCCACAACAAAGAAATGCTATGAGGGTAGTGAATCTCTAGCAAGATATCCATTCGGGTGGTCCTATACCAATGCCTCATAAGAGGTCATTCTTCAAAACCAATAGCTCCTTGAAGTCCTCACAAGCACCTATGGCTACTAAACCTACTACATATACCTTTGAGAATACTACCAAGCCACCTTCAAACAAAAGATTTTCCCAAATCCATATATTAGATAAATGTTGGCCATCTTCACAAGAAATGATCTAATCCTAGAAGTCCCCTCATTTACAAACCATGCAAGGCTCTCTTAGATTTAGGTTCTGGAGTCAACTTCATTTTTCAAGAAATGTACAAGGCATGGAACCTACCTTATTTGAAGAAGAGAAATATCATATTTGGGTTAGTAGATCAGTTCATCATCATCCCTCTAAGACTAGTGGAGAACATTGTGATCACTATTTCTAGATGGTTCTATATTGTTGATTTCTTTGTGATCCATGTGAAAAATTATAAAGGGGGGTTTTCCTATCCTTATAGGAAGAGCATGGATAAGTATGATTGATGCCAAGATGGGGATCCAAGACCTTTCCTTAGAAATTTCCAAGAAGAATGAATTTGAAAAAGTTGAGAAGAAGAGGATTCCATGCATTGCATATAGTGATACATGGTGCCATTATGTGCAAAAACTATGAATAATCAAAGATACAACATTCAAAGCATGTAATTAGTATGCTCAAATAATAGTAATTCAAAAGTGCCTATATGCAATAGCCAAAAAATAAGAAGGTACCAAGTGATTGATAAAAAATTATCAAGATAAATCCACTATGTGCAAGGAACCATCTAAGAGCCTCACTAGTACTTATATCAAAAACATGAACGAAATGGAACAACTCCATCACATACTCTTCCACACACAAAGTGACATGGACTAGGAAGAGTTAGAGATCCCTAATCAATTTAAACAAGAGCCCCTTGAATTAAAGGCTTTACTAGCAATAATGAAATATTTCTTTCTCAACAATGGCAAGCTAGTAATCATTAATGCCAAACTTGCTCTAGAACAAAAACAAAAGCTATTGAAGGTATTGAAAAAATGGCCAATAGAATTTTCATGGTCATATCTTAATATTATAAGAATTAATCCATGGATATGCCAACATTGTATCTATACAAATTTCTTCATCAAGCCAAAGAGGTAGCTGTAACATAGGTTGAATCCCAAACTAAAGCAAGTTACCAAAGAGGAGGTTGAACAAATCCTTAAGAATGGGTTAATTTACCTAATTATAAATAGTGAATAGATTAGTCCACTCTTTATTACCCCAAATAAATAAGGAAAATGAAGAGTTTGTATAGACTTTGCCTATTGAACATGACAACTTACAAAGATCACTTTTGATTACCATTTGTTAACCAAGTGTAGGATACCATAGCAAGGCATTGTTATTATAGCTTTTTAGATGGTTATAGTGGCTATAACCAAATCTATATTGCACCAAAGGACTAAACCAAAACTACATTCACAAGTCCCTAGAGGCCTTTTGCATATAGAAAGATGTCATTTGGCCTTTGTAATGCCCCTAATACATTCCAACAATTAGTCTTCAACATCTTCCAACAACAAATTGGTAGTTGGGTAGAAGTTTTTATGGATGACTTTTCTACCTACAATGCTACATTTGAGCAAGTCTTCGACCATCTTGAGTAGGTGCTTCAATGTTGCATGGAGACTAACTTAAAGCTCAAATATCAAAAGAGCCATGTGATTGTCTAGAGGGGCATTGTACTAGGGCACAAAATTATAAGTAATGGAATTGAGGTGGACCTAAAAAAATTACAGGTCATCCAAAGAATCACCAGGCAACCTAAAACTATAAAAGATGTAAGGTCATTACTTGGCCACACTAGTTATTACAAGTGCTTCATCAAGAACTTCTCCAAAATTGCTAAGTCATTTGTTGAGCTTACCAAGAAGGATGCATCTTTTACCTAGAACAGGGAATATGAAATAAATTCCAATAATTAAAATACAAGCTCATAGAAACTCCAATTCTATGTGTGCCTAACTAGTCTAGGCCATTTCACATCATGACTAATGCATCCAACTATGCTTTGGGAGTCATGCTTACATAATTGGATGATCAAAAACACCCTTACTACATCCATTGTGCAAGCTGAAGCATTATGGGAGCATAATTGAACTACATCACTATAGAAAAAGGCCTCATGGTGGTGGTGTATTCCTTAGATAAATTTAGGCACTATGTGCTTAGATATCAATTTTTTATGCACACAAATCATGGCGCTATTTAGTTCCTCATGAACAAACCAATAGCAAGCCCTTGTGTCATACAACGGTTGGTGATTCTATAGGATTTTGATCTTACCATGGTAGACAGAAAGAGGACTAAGAATGTGGTCACTAACCACTTGTTTCAAGTATGATGGGATAGTAAAGAGGATGAAAGATATTTATCTAACCAATTTTGAGATGAACCTCTCTTTTCCAAAATTGTTAAAACTCAAAGTCTCAAATGTACTAAATGGTATAATGAATTTCTCTCTTATCTACTCAATCAGGAGCTATCATATGCCTTAAATCATACTTAACCATATGAATTTCTCCAACCAACTAATGGTCTTGGTGACCTCATTGAGATGGCTTAATGTTGGATGGTAAACTAATGGCCCTACACCACCTACCAAATCTTATTTTTGTAATTGTTGTTCATGGAGTTTTCGGAGCCTTTTTGTAGTTGTATCTGCCTTTGGTGTGGTCTCTCCCATAGGTGGTGGTAGTGGCCACTCCTCTACTTGCAACTTTGTAGCTACCTTATTCATCATCATCTCCTATCAAGATGTTGTAGGAACATGGGAGATTATGTCATTGGCATAGCACACTGATGAGTGGCGAGGTACCCCTACACTCTACCATACGAATACGAGCGTACACGCGCGATCCGGTCGAACTCCGCAGACTAAATGCCTTAAT
>MNCI01038043.1:142440-201175 GCA_015680685.1 Gnetum montanum | reverse complement strand
GCGATATCGCGTCGGCCGCGATATCACGTACGCGATATCGCGGCCTAGTGAAAACCGCGTCTCATCACACACTATGCCTTCCCTCTTGGAGAGTTTTTTGATGAGGCATGTAAAGGGGAGTGTCTTCCTTCTTTTTTCATTTTCTTTAAATTTATTGTTTATCTCTAGATAGATAAACTAAGGAAGGTTGACTAAGAATTTTCTACTTAGAGTAGCACATGCATGAGTAAAGAAGGTTGTGACCTTGCTTAGCCTCACTGTGGAGTTCAAGTGATAGGCTGTGATCTTGAAGTAGATACACTTTGCCTTTGTAAGTACATCATACTCCTTATAGTCCACCCCATAGTAGTGTTGAATCCATTCTTTCTTAACTTTTTCTTCTTCTTAAGTTGATATTTCTATGAAATTTCCCCAATATTAAGCAAACCAAGGGCCTCTACAATGGCCTCAACCAAGTAGTAGATGGTGATGTCCTTGATTTTAATGGATGCATCTCCTTGAAAGTTATGCCAAAATAAATAGATCTCCCCATTGTATCATTTTTCACTGGATGAGGGAACAAACCACATGGGACTTCCACAAGTGCCAACTCCAAGAAGAATATAAAGTTTAGTAATTGGAGAACCAAACTCTAAACCTCCTTGGTTCTAATATTTTCTAGGAAAGCCTTTGTTAATGTGACCTCTAGGTTAGATTTTGGCCTTGGGGCCTCATCTTACTTAGATTAGTCTATTTCAACAGTTGGAATATACTAAATAGATTCCACTTTGGGATCCTCTTAAAGAGGTCTCGTCACATGAGTCACTTCCGAATCTTACTCTTGGGCTTACTATTACTAGTTCCTTCCTCCTCATGATCACTTTTTCCTTAGTTGGGAAGGTCCTCTTGCTAGTTCTCCCCTCTTTGGTGTCATCTATGATCACAAACATAACCATGAATTAGTATTTTTGTGTATAATCCTTTGTTTCTTTTTGATATATTTCTTATTATATTAGGTTACACTTAGCTTCATTTGTGATCTTGGAAGGTTCATTATATTATTATTATTTTATTTATTAATTACCAGAGTTTGTTTTTGAGGTTTAACTTAATTTGAACTAGGATTTTAATATTAGTTTAATAGTTAAAATTTGGGAAGTTAGAAAAATTCCTTAAAATTTTCTATCATAAACCAAAGGTTTGTGGATTGCATGACTTAAAGCTTAACTCTAGTAGTTAAGAGATCGAAGAAAGAGGTAAATTGGACAAGTGATTTGTAAATTATGGTGTGTGGAAGATCATTGGGCTCTGAAAATGGCAAAAAATCCTCACATATTTGAAGGAAAATGTGAAAAAATGGCTAACTATCAATGCATATTTATATTATTTTTGCTATGCATCAACAAGGATGCATCAATGGGGATGCATCAACACATTGGCCTATGTCTATAGGGATGCATCAACGCAGCTATTTTCAGCAATTTTTTTTCAATAAAGAACTAAGTATTTTAGAAGAATTTTTGGATGAAATGAGAGTCCAAAGGAAGCCAAAAAAGCCTAAAAGGATGTCAAAATGAAAAAGAGGATATGAAATTGCTTGGAAAAAGGAAAAATAAGAAAAAATAAATATGACAAGGTGTTGCAAAACTAGATGTTTATGTAATGTTATGATTTGATCCATTGCAAAATTACTAGGGAATAGTAAGTTTAACTAAATAAGATCAAGAAGTATGCAAGTGGATCATCCCTAGAGAAAGCTCATGCCATTAATTCCTTGTATGTCCTCATACCAAGGAGCTCATAGGCACAAAGGGTGATGAATGATCATTGTCAATTAAAGATTGAATCTATGTAAGAAATCGTCAAAGGATTATGACATACTAAAATGGGCATAGTAATTTGCCATGATAGGAGGTAGTGAGGTGGTTGATGATAAGAGTAAAGTGATGGAAGAGAGAAAAATGGAATGGAGTCTCACATCCTTAGCACATGAAGTCCTTGTGGCATGTGTGATTAAGATGATTAGACACTATTCCATGCTTAGCCAGAACCAAGTCTATCCACTTGTAGTGATTTTGCATTGTCATATTTAGATTGTTCAAACCATAAGAGTTCATGACCATGCCCAAAGATCAACCAACACTCCAAGTAGAGAAGAAAAGAGAAGTAGGAAGTTAGGAAAGTAGCTTTAGATAAAAATATAAATTAAAAAAAATATCATATGCCTTAACTCATACTTAACCATATGTAAAACACACACAAGTTTGAGTTATGAAGACAATGATCACATAACCCCTTGGTTCACAATCTTTGACATTAGACAAACATAGGAACTAAATCTACAGAATTCAAATAGATTGCTAGTGCACGCTTGTGATTCATATGGTTAGATGTAGGGTATACTTGCTACCCATCAATAGCTAAAGATGTACTCTTGTTGATGTATGGATTGATGTAATATATATATGATAGAAGTTGATGTAAAGTACTATCTTACACATTCTATTATTGATGCATTTTTTAATGGAGTGATTTATAGTCATGCATTGTATCCATTTATTCATATATGATATGTTATGCATAGCTTTTGACAATAAACATTGGACTATATTCTTTACTCAAGCTTAGCTTGGGTTAGGTAGGTGGGATGTTACAACATCTAATAATACAAAATGAACCAAAGGCTAAAATATTAATAACAAAAAAGAAATAGAAGTTGGAAGAGAACAAATAGAAATAGCATAATACTATCAACAACTTTAAATGAATGTAATTTGTCTTAAAAATTGTCATGCACTATTTTTGTATAGGCCATAACACCTCTATATGAAATAAAGTTCTATAATAGAATTTTGCTAGTAACAATAAATTACATATTTAAAAAAATTATAGAGAGAACTTATGCTTTGAATTAAAAGATGGAAGTTTTGACAAGATCAAGTTGGCTTTTAGTCCAATATCATAATACCTAAATATTAAGATAATTTCAAAAGATGTAGTTGAAGGTTCCTTATTATGAACATAGAGAATATTGAAAATTCTAAATTCATCATATGAATGCATTTTCCAACAAGTAATCCTTGGTAAATAAATGATCAGATAAAGACCTTAAAATTTGGTTGTAATAAAATACTCAAAAAAATTGCTACAAAGATTGGTATGCTATCTATAGTTTAGTTTCTAAGATCCAAGAGTGAGCATTAACAAATTAGCTACCACTCATTGATATTTATATATTAATCATTACTTCTTTTAATTAGTGTATGCAAAGTCTAGCTTAATTAGTAAACTTTTCAAAATTACATATGAAGTGTTGGTACCAGGCTTTGAACCTATCACCTATGAGTACAAAACTATGTAAGCTAACAAACTACCCAATGGCTAGTGCTATCTTTTTATGTTTTCATCATTACAATTGGCCTCGAGGAGTACGTATGATATTTTTTGTGTAACAAGAAATTCCAATTATCATTTACTATGTGTGTGTTTAGTAAATTTAATCATAATGCTATTCTTACATTATTATTTTTCTATGTCATTATTCTTAAGTAAATTTTTACTTAAGTCCCATAAGACTTGCGTGTATCTATGGTAATACACTAGTTTCAAATTTCCTTATTTTCTATTCAAAACTTATCATTTATCAATGGAATTAAACCTATAATAGAGTATCTTCTACTCATAAATGATAAATGATACTATCAACTGAGGAGAAAGAGAATGACTTACAAGAGCTACATGATGTGCAACTATAGGATCTATGAAAGAATGGCTAGCACTTGGATCAAATAACATTAACAAAACAAATCCTAAAATCATACCTCCCATCTCCATCACTATGTTTGGTTGCACGTCCAATGGCTGTTCTATTAAGGCATACACCCATCCTTGAGTCCTCTAGTCCCCTCCTCCAACCTAAGTGACTGGTGCTCCATGTCCACCCTAAACCGTAGGTCACTATCCTTAACCTCTACCTCCTCCACTACTACCTACCTACTTTGGGCACTCCCAAGCCCTATGCCCTAGCTACCCACATGCCAAACAATTCTAACAATCTCTTTGAAAATAACCAAGCTGCCCACATCTATAACAAACAAGAGTACCATGACTAGCTCTAATAGTAGGATCACAAGCAGGTGTTGGATGCTCTCCTCCATGGCCACGAGCTTGCTTAGAGGGGTTGGACATCTTTCTAGATGTCGATCCTCTCTTGTACCCTTGTCGCCTCTCTCTATGCATTGTATCTTCATGCTAGCTTCTCTCTAAATCCATGGCTACTACTCTAGCTTCATCATAGGAAGTCAATCTGAGAGGTACTATGTGATCCTTCAAAGATGGTCTCAAACCTTGAACAAACCTATTTGCTTGTGCTCGAGCATCTGTCTACATTTGGGGTACATAACTACTTAGCTCAGAGAAATGAGCATCATACTCTACCATAGACCAACTTCCCTAATACAAATAATAGAACTCATTCTCCTTGGCCTATGCATATTGGATAGACACATAACAACCTCTAAAAGATGACAAAAAGTCATCCCATGCCACCTCTTAACCAATCCATCCCTTGGCCTGCTCTTCAATCATCCACCAACACTAGGTAGTACCAAGCAATTGATAAAATACCAAGCAAGTTTTTTGAACCAATGAACAACCCATCAAATTAAAAGCCTTTTGCAATTCCTCCAACCATTCTATAGCCACAGTGGAATCCTTAGTGCCATCAAATTCAGGAGGTCCAAATTTTCAAAACTGCTCCATTAGTTTTCTATTGATAGGTTTCTTATTTAATTCTCCTTAGCCTCCACTACCACTACCACTTCCCACTTCCCTAATCATGGGAATGGGAGCATCACTAGCTACAACATGTTGCTACAGGATTTGTAACAATTGTTGTATATGCTCAAGTTGCCTAGTTCCAGGACCAATGCTAGATGTTTGAGGAGGTTGCTCTTGTCCATCATTTGGCCCTTTTGGTTTGCAGGCCCTAGTAGCATGATGACCAAATCTACTATACATCGCTGTAACTTGAAAGCATAATTGGGTGAGTACCCCAACCATCATACAACATAGAAGTAAACTAGCTCCAATACCACAATGTAACATACCGCCCTAGCTTAGGGCAAGGTTATGCCTAGGATCAAGTAATCTTTGCATAGAAGCATGCTAACTAAAACATGGAAACATGATAACTAAAACCAATAATGTGTAGAATACATGATAATAAGAAAGATCAAATGATACAAAACTTTCCTCCCACATCAAAAACTCAACATACATATCACATTATAAAAATGCATGTCTCTACATAAAGCAAATTATACATTGCTCTACTAAAATACAAAAAAAAAAACATAAACCTCATCATCATATATAGAAGAGCATAGAGAGTTTCATACAAGGATATCTAGTCCACACTACTATACATGAAAATATATGTTAACCAAGCACTGAAGATTGTCCCCTCCTCTACCCTTCCTCTCTATGCTCATCTAGGCTCTTGCACCTTTCACCTGTAATTAAATAAAGTCAGTACACAACTAAGTGGGAAGCCTTTACACTTCCCTACTAGATGGTCAACAAGTGCTACACTAGAGGAGAGGAGTAGGGTATAAGGCAACTTGCAACAATTGTTAGCCTTATGCATGCTCAAAGCAACACATACCATATCACCCATAATGGTAACATACTATCATGCAATCATAAATAAAGCCATGATCTGACATCATCTATCTTGCCCATGTCATTTTATTCATGATATACCATTAAACAGTCCATGATACACACAATCATAATCCAATTAGAACACATATAATCAATGATATGACTCACAAACCGATACTATCACATACATAGCCTGTGTGGTGACTACCATATCCACACTCAATGTAGCATGTGAAACGTTGCCATGAGTACTCATAAAAGCCATTGCTTGTAGGTCTTTTATTTATCCAACTGATGCTAAGGTCCATCAACCTATGACTTGCGACCACTAGCCTTCTGGAGGACTGAACACACCTATACCATGGACCAGCTATAGGGATGAACACACCTACACTCTCCCACTATCAAGATGAGGCTTGAGATAGGAGCCTCACTAATGCATCATAGTGAGGGTTAATCCATACTACCTCTAGGGTGCCTCATCACCAACCAATCCACAAACCTCATGTTAGCACCACCTGTCAACGATCATCACAAGAGTCATTGCGAAAACATATACACTATTCAGCTAGTTTAAGCCAACACATGTTATAAGGACAACACACCCAAACAAACATAACTGCACAGATGCATCCCTAATAGTTACAGTCATTCCATGAAAACAATACCATGATGCAACAAAACAACATGAAGACCTTGATATGACAAAATAATACATATTTCTCAAAAGACACATACTTCCATACAAATGATCACTATAATAACCTTCAAAATGAGATATGCCCAAAGAGAAAACTAATTCCACGATTATAAAGTACTTCCCAAAATAATCCCAACGACACTAATTTTTCCTAAATCAAATTCCTGGAAGCAAATTTATGCACATTCAAAGTTTGATTAATAAAATAATATTTAATTATCACCAAAAAGAATTGGAATGCCCAAAAATGCTTATGCCCCAATAGGCCTAACAAATAGCATATTCCAATTATACAAGTTTCATCAACACCACATATCCTATGCTACAAGTCCACATCATCCCATATATTGCATATATAAATCCACAATTCATAAGCAAAATCAGACAATTTGGGAAAATAGAAAAAATGTCCAAGCTTAATCCTTGAGCTATATGCCCCACATGCCCACATCGCAAAATCATATACACTAATCAAGCACAAAAATATAGGGAAAAGTAAAGGCAACCCACCAATTAGAATTGTTAAGGAAAAAACGCCGAAACAAGTAGAAAATCCTTAAAAATCTAGTAGGACTCCATTTCACTCCCAACAAGTTTTGCGTCTACATAAATATGGCTGCAGCAATCCCCAATCTAGGTTCAGAGTAAGCAAAAATCATTCAAAGAGCTCAGAATTCAAAAAAAATGTGGAATAGAATAAGAAAGTAGAAAGAAAATAGAAGAAAACAAGCTCCTATGTGTGTGTTTTTGTTTTTGCAGAAAAAAAAAGCAAAGAAAACCCAAGCATGTTGTAAAGTGGCAATGCAAAAGGGCACTCGGTCTCTTATGTTAAAAATAAAAACACAGGGGTTATGCCAACATTACTTTTATACTTATAGTATCATAAAACGAAAAGACAAAATGGAGGTAGTGCATGTCACGTGCAACCTAATGTGTTTTTTAATTTTTTTTGTTTTTTATTTGAATTATATATTATTTTTTAAGGAATGATTTTCATAAGTTATTTTTATTTTTCGTCTCTGTAACTAATATTGTAAACTTTCATCATGTGTAATAGACACATCGGGACTCCAAATCAAAATCTGTTTAAACCTACAAGATCCTTATCATACGCTCTATACATTCACATGCCAAAACCACACCCAAGCATCATGCAACATAGTGCTATAGTACAAATGCCTACATATCAAAATTACACATAAAGCATAAAAACATACTTGATAGGTGCTCTTGTATCCCAATCCAACACCCCTACCAACAACATCACCTGTCTAACACATTACACAGGGCTAGTGTACATAATCATGTTAGTTAAGCATGTAAAGACATCATAATTGTAACATAAAGATAAAGCCTCGTAACATATAAAATACATTAACTCCACATGTAATGTATAAATCATAAGCAAATGACCATACCTACTATCTCTAGATGGGATGTAACATTTAAGTTTTGTAATTTTAATGATTTTATTTTTCAATTGGATTATCATTATCTTTGTTGGCATGAGACGTCATTAACCGTTCAACCATGGATAAGACTTAATTATTGGTTTGAGACCCTACTAACATCATTTCCCTTGAATTTGTGATTAATATGAGATTTTATATTTTAATTTTTTTGTATTTTAGTATTCGATTATTATCTTGTGCTACTAACCTTGTTGTCCCTAATAAGGATAGGACGATGTGGGCTCCACTAAAGATGACATTTATCTTTATCTTGAATTTAGCACATGATATATGATGAGTCACAATTTTGTTCACCACGATATCGCATATGCAATATCACAGCCTGTCTCCTCATCTATAAATAAGAGGTAGGCAGTTCCGATTAGTCAGTTAGTTTTAGAGTTAGTTTTGATTTTAGTTTTCATTTTTCTCTCAACCCTTTTCCTCCCAGTGCATGCCCGTAGTGTGGTGATTGTAATTGTATGGCATCCTTATTCGAGTGTGACGTACTTGGACATGCACATGACCGGCAATAAAGATCGAGATTACTTCATCATTGCAACATTCACCTAGTTCAATTAATTATTTATTTAATTACTATTTACTGCTTTTCTAGTTAATATCTTCTCACCCTACGTGGAATGAATACGACTTGATTATGAGCATTTAAGTGTGACTACTTGGTAACCCAGTAGCGTACCTAGGATCTATGCTTGGTAATCCCAGTGGTAGTCATGCACAAATTCCAAGATGTGTACAGATAATTAAGGAACGGATGCTCATCGCACTTAGGCTAGCTTAGGTTCTCTCTCACCCTTCTCTCTTAGCTTAGTTAATATTATCTTCCATTTCCTTCAAGAGTAGCATTAGCATAGAAACACATCATACACCTCACTCTGGACTAAACCAAACGTGACAAGTTAACGCTAGTCCAGGTGGGAAGACAATGAACTGCAACCTAAGGCTAACTGTCTAGATGCCACAACTAGTCCATCTACGAAGTTCGACAGGATCGCACGTGTAATGCTCATATTCGTATGGTTGAGTGTAGGAGTACCTCACCACTCATCATTGGCACCGTTGCTGGGGACAGTGCTAGTTATTTAGATTAGTTATATCATACAAGGTCGTGGTATAGGAATTAATGATATATCTTTTAGCAAAAAAATAATAATTATAAAAAGTCACACATAAATTCACACGCAATTTCACAACCATGCCTCTCCTAAAAGACTATAATAATGCCATACCTAGTGAGGAAGTTCATTGGAGAACCAATGAACTATATGATAATGAAGATTGGAGTACGCAACCCAAGGTGGGGGTTTCTTATAAACATAAACAAAAGCAACGTCATCCCAACGCACAAAAGCATAACTTACTTGATGATGATGAACCCCTACTGGCCACTACAAGCCTAACACAAATAAAAGAGGTTGTTCAAATATCCCGTGGGCATCGTAAAGAGAGCCATCTACCCAAGATCGATTTAAACAACTTCCCTAATTTTTCAGGAGGCTATGACTTAGATCCCCATCAACATTTACAAGCCTTCTATGATGCTTGTGCATGGAACAACATTGATAACGGTTGGCAAAAACTTAAGCTCTTTCCTATGACACTCGTTGGCCAAGAAAAAGTATGGTATAGATTGTTAAAACCAAATTCAATATGACGTTGGCCAACAATGGTAGAAATTTTTAACGAAAAATATCAAACCTACACAAGAGTGTTAGCCTTGAGGAAACAAATCCAAGAGTGGAAACAAGCACAACATGAACCCTTGTACATGGCCTTAGAAAGATATTACGCACTGTTAAACAACTGTCTAGGCCATGATTTCTCCAAGGAAAGGCTAATATACCATATCATTGATGGGCTTCATGATGAAACAAGAGAGACCTTAGGAATGTATGCCCAAGGTCAACTATATGAACTACAAACCCATCAAGTCCAAGAGCTTATTAAGTGGGTAGCAAAAGAAGAATGAGAAATGGCTAGATGGGAGAGTGTTGAAAAACATCAATGGGACCAAAATATTAACTTAACAAAGGTCCATATCACAAAAAGAAGAAATCAACCAATCTCAAGGAGGAAAAATCATCTTTTTCGGTACAACAATCATTAAAGGAAGTCGAGGCAAAGATCAATAAGATGTTGGAATGGACGCATAAAAAGTGTGGAGAATTTATCGATCTCATTGGAGATAGATTTTTGGCAACTTGAGAAGCAAGACAAAGTATCAGTAGACAATCAGAAAGAAGGGATAAGGAAAATAAGAGCTCAACTGTCAATCACATGTATGAATGCAACATTTGCCTATATGATCACCCCAAGGGCTAATGCCCAATCTTGTTACATTTATATGAGCATTGGGGAAGCACATTACATCCCAAGTTCATACAGAGATACTATGTTTGATCATATTGGCAACAATCCTAGTCGTGGGGGAAGCCATCCCCAAACTAGAGAAACCCTTCATATCATCTGAATCCAAATGCTTATCTAGTTCAATACCTTGTTTCTCCAACTAGGCCAACATACTCTATCTCACCGCATTATCATTCTCCTCAATACTATCAGCCCATGTCCTCAACACAACCACTGCCTTATGCACCTTACACTTCTCATAACTTTCAACATTCTCATCCTTTCCCTTCTTCTACATTGCCACCAACTGTTCCTAAGGTGTCCACACCATAGCAACCACCCCCGAATGTTACTTGTGCTACTATTGCCAACAGCAATGAGAGACCTCAGCAACATCGAAGGCATCCCTTCTTTAGAAATGACCCTAGGAAAGGACAACATAATTCCAAGGCCACTGCATCCTCCAACTCAGCACAAGTCCAACACTGTGGTGCATCCTTATCTTCAAACCCAACACCTCATGTTACTTCATCAAGGCCACCAATTAACACTCCAACAACCATACGGCCCAATGAACACATGCATGGAAGGTAACATCCTGATCCTTGCACACCATCTTATGGTCATAAACATCATAGTGGGTCAACTCTTTACCCAAGAACCACATCTTACAAATTGCCCCACTATGCTTACTATAATCAAGTGTGTGAACCCCAATGGGGTAAGTATGACCAAGTTCCAACATTTCCAACATGCAAGGATCCTCATCTTCCATTTATTAATCCTTTCCATCCTCAACCATTTAGTTATGGGGGATATTCCCCATTATAGTAATAAGCAGGATTAATAACCACTTTTTATTTTCTTTAATTTTACAACTTTTTATTTTCCAGTTTTTCGGTTTTCAATTTCTTGTTTTATCATTTTGTCTTTTTGACTTTTTACATTTTTATAAGTAATCTCATCTACGAATAAAACACTCATGTGGATCATTAGTTGAGGTGTGTTCTATGTTATCAAGTCTCGAGTGATCAATTATGTGAATAGTGAGCCCATTACACCCACTCATCCATTCTACAAATAAGAGGTTTTGTTTGAGGGTACAATGATATTCTTGACATTCTTAAAATTTAAAATTAATTCTCTATTCATTGTATCTAGAATGAAGAAGGATGGACCACGAGGGAATGATTAGGGTGTGACATCAAGGGGACTTGAGGATTCTCTTTGGTGATGTCTGTGGGAGTTATCATGCAACATGGATGTACTAAGATCCTTGTAGATCTAACAAAAAATGGGAGTAAGAGTAATCAAAAGGCATTCAAAAATCCAATGCTATTCTAGGGGGTTCCACTAGAAAGACATGCACTCATGTCTAAATGTTTCCGTCTTCTTTGGATTCAGCGATAGAAAAAAAAAGGAAGTGCCACAAAACAAAAAAATCACTCCTTCCTTGAACAAAATGCCAAGTGATCATACGCCTTATTGTTCTGGTACTCTCATAGTCACTCATCATGGGATGAAACAATGCGGTGTCACTAATCAGCGGAATGGACTTGGTCCTGATCTTGGAACAATGGGTTAATGACACCTTAATCATGCGTTACACGCAGGATTCACTGTGCCCTAGGTCAGTTACCTCATGTCCCAATCTCTACAATCCCTTCTATAGTACATCTCATCTCATTGTTCGTGTAATTGTAGCTCGTGTCGTGTGTAATGTATAATTTCTACCTCATTCCGATGATATTTACATGTGTGTGTTTTTTGGAATCAGTGCGGATTACATTTAACCCTTCTAGTGCCCATGGACACTTTTAAGTGTGGTTACACAAAGGCATTATAGGTTGAAACCTGCTTTGGGGAGGACCCACTTGTGTAATCTTTTGTGACTTTCACTCATGACGTAATTCACACATACCATTTATTACCCTTAGCATATTGCCAACAATTTTCTTTCCCTTATTACTATCCCTCCATTTCAACATTCCTATGAACCTCACATAGCCTTTTGCTCTACCATCCAAGGTCCTTATTGATAAATTCCACACCATCATAATTACTTGTGCCTTTCGAACTAATTCAATTACCCTATAACCTCTTAAAAAAAGCCCCATGTCCTTAATTCCCATTTTTAATTTCAAAANGCTCCCACAACACTTAGCATAATTTTTCAGAAATCACACGGGGGATTTTTTCAAATTTTTCTCTATGACTTGTGAATGTAACACCCTTGCTTTTCTACCTATATCTCACTCATTGGTACTCCGAATTTTTATTCCATCTGAACCTACTTAAACCCGAAGTGTTCAACTTAGTCGTGGGGGAGGGACATACACCGAATAGTGCATAACTTTTTTGGAATTTATCATTGTCCAAATAACATTATCAAGGGTAATTAGTTGTAAAATTAAGAATAAACTGTGTCAAAAACAATTTCATCCCCTTAGGTACATTGGGAAACTAAAATTGGAAACCACCTAAGTAAAAAGGACCCACTATTATAATCTTTCAGGAAACATCACATGAAGATAAAATAAATTAATTAATTAAGGTAAGTAGTAAGGTATAACTTAACTTCAGAAACAACCGTACTAATGCTTGGGCCTGTGTGATTACAGATGGCCCCGAAACGTAGACAACAGGAAGGTCCTGCTCAAGGTAGAAGCAAACAACCTAGGAGAGGCGAAGAACAAGTCCCTGCCAGACAACATGCAGAGTAGGAGGAACAATCATTCATCAAGAGGACCCTCCTACTATATAGTCCGAGCAGGTAGAAGGAGGAGCTGCTGTAGCACCTGAATAGGGACAACATCTCACGTTGCTCTAGGATTGTGTTTAGGCTATCCACGAAAGGTCCACATTCACTGCGGTGATTGTGGAATTAAATTTTGAATCTTTTGCAGAGTTCACTCCTGAGACTATTAGGGATCACCTCAAAGGATCTCCCTTATGGCCTACCCTCTCTGAAAGTAGTGCTTGGTACCTAGGGGAGACATACCAATCTTGGCACAACAAAGAACAAGGCACCACCGTTAATATTTGTGGTGTGAAAATCAATTTCTCCACATAGGCCATTTCAAAAGTATTAAACATTCTGAATATAGGGCCCCAAGTTGCTCAGTTGTCTACTTGTTCAAACCCCGATATGCAATGAGTTTGGTTGGAAAAAGCATATGGTAGGGATAAGACATTTGGAGAGCTACCGACGGAAGAAAGGATCTATTTTAAAATTGGAATGTATCATCTCTTCCCCACAAAGGACTTAAAAAGAATCTCAACATATGCGGCAAGAGGATGTGCAGTGCTGATGGGAAAGGCTAATGCTAACCTGCCTCATCCATATTTGATGGAGATCTTGAGGCAATTCGAGGAAAGGATGATAGGGAAGATGGCGTTGCCCTTCCCTTGCCTTATCAAGAAGCTATGCCGACATGCTGGTATCAAGGGATACACTAATGATGTTCTCTGAAAAGCCCAAAATGCTTCTTATGCTGAACTGTTAAAGCCACCAGCCACAAGGAAAATCACTGGTGAGACACTGGGACCAGAACAAGAAGAAGAACAGATGGTTGGACCAACTGCAACTCAACTAGCAAGACCCAGCCAACTTCCAAGTACAGGACCTAGCCAACAATAGGAAGCAAGGCCTAGCATGGACCAGGATCAACCACCGCCACCGCAAGATTACAGATCATCAATGAGTCATCTCAGGACCATCGCTGAGATGATCAGTTGGGGAAGTCGTGATGACACAAATCTCTTTCATGTCATTGATGATGCCATATAGCCCACAGTTTCTTTGGATCATACAAAGGGTGAAGTATCTATTCATATAAGAGGAGACGAAAGTACTTGGTCACAATAGATCTCAAGAAATGCAGCATCTTTCCAAGTGTAATTAGAAACTAATGAAGGGGCCATAGTGGTGGTCATGCAACATCATGATTCCATGGGAGCTGCAGAAGTGGTCGCAGACCACATTAAAGAATTGTTCAATGTACTTATCGTACCACCAGAAGATCTCACAGGAGCATGGGATGCTCAAACTTTGGTTGAAACCTCAATAACTCATGTAGAACATGAGGATGCAATTGATCGATTGCTACAAACAGGACAAATAATGATGTCTCTATTTGACATCCCTCAAGATGTTACAAAAATTGAATCAGATTTCATTTCCACTACAGGAAAGCTAGTCTTAATAGAAGTGAGGGTTGAGCATGCTGAAGCAGAGGTGCAGAAATTACAAGAGTAGCTCATGGCCCTACAAGTAGCACAGCGAGACCCTTTGCAATTTGTTCCCACAGACCAGCTAGACAATTTCAAAACTGAGCAATTAACCAAAATACTAACGAAGAATAAGAAGGTGGTAGAAGAAAAAGAGAAGGTTGTTTGGGATGCCTCTGTAGCACAGGCGCAAACTCATGTGCATATCAAGGAACTCAAGGCCTTACAGGAGGAAAACAAGCATCTTGTTTCCAACAACCTTTGGTTGACCGCTATGGAGAAGCAAAAGAATGTTCTTGAAGAACATTTCCATCAGTTGCGAGAACAATTCATCTAGGTCAACCAAGACATGAGCCATTTAGCTAGGGAGAATCGAACCCTCTCAATGGAGGAGGTACACGCAATCCATCAAAAGACAACTATCGAAATGAGGCTAAATGGCATGAAAAGCTAAAGGAGTACTTCTAGGACCAAGTGGGGATGTACAAATAGATCCTTGAGAAGGAGATCCATATGGCCAAGGCCCACATCAATGCTATCAGTGCTCAACACACTGACTAGTGGGCCATATTGAACACATATGCCTTAGCCCACCAGGCGGAAGTTAAGAATCGGGACCTGCAGATTCAAGATCTTATAGAATACATGGAGTTGGCAAACCTATGGTATGCCAACCTTGCCATGTTAATAGTAGAATGTCCAAGAACAAAGCTTAAGCAACAGGTAGCTACCACCTACATCAAATATGAAACAAAACTTGTAGAACGCAAGAAGATATTGTAAAAACTAGAGATTGCAAGTTCTGAACGTGAAGTGGTGAAGGCAAGCTACCAAGGACAAAAAGGTGTTGCAATAGATTTGGATCAATGGCTTGCAGATTTTCAAGAGTATAGAGACAAAGCCAGAGCCTATGAGAAGGAACGACGGGTATTTGCAGCCTGGTATGTCAAGGAAAATCAAATGTTTCCGCAACTACCTTGCCCATGAGAAGTGTCAACTTTGTCAAAAATTGGAACATTAGCATGGATGACACAAGATCCCCAGACTGAAGAGGAGAAACTCCAAGAAATACTTCAATGCCATCAAGCCCCAAAACCTAGAGCACAAGACAAGGGGAAAGCACCTGTGGAGGAGCCACCACCACCAGGAACTACATGAGTTCCACCAATTTTGTAGCTGTAGCACATTCTTTGTGTTGTGTCTGAATCTTTTCTTGATTCCACACTGCGGCATAACCCATTTTTACCATCCAATAATCCCGTACCTATCCACTGTGTAATCAATGGAGCTTGTTCTTACTATAACTCGAGGACAAGTTTTCACTCAGTCGTGGGGGTATGATGAGTCACAATAGCCTGTCTCCTCATCTATAAATAAGAGGTAGGTAGTTCCGATTAGTCAGTCAGTTTTAGAGTTAGTTTTAATTTTAGTTTTCATTTTTCTCTCAACCCTTTTCCTCCCAGTGCATGCCCGCACTGTGGTGATTGTAATTGTACGGCATCCTTATTCGAGTGTGATGTACTTGGACATGCACATGACCGGCAATAAAGATCGAGATTACTTCATCATTGCAGCATTCACCTAGTTCAATTAATTATTTATTTAATTACTACTTACTACTTTTCTAGTTAATATCTTCTCACCCTTAAACTCCTGTAAACGTGGAATGAGTATGACTTGATTATGAGCATTTAAGTGTGACTACTTAGTAACCCAATAGCGTACCTAGGATCTGCACTTGGTAATCCCAGTGGTATTCATGCACAAAGTCCAAGATGTGTACGGATAATTGAGGAATGGATGCTCATCGCACTTAGGCTAGCTTAGGTTCTCTCTCATCCTTATCTCTTAACTTAGTTAATATTATCTTCCATTGCCTTCAGGAGTAGCATTAGCATAGAAACACATCATACACCTCACTCTGGACTAAACCATACGTGACAAGTTAACGCTAGTCTAGGTGGGAAGACAACGAACTACGACCTAAGGCTAACTGTCTAGATGCCAGAACTAGTCCATCTGCGGAGTTCGACCACTCATATGGTTGAGTGTAGGGGTACCTCACCACTCATTAATATAGGTTGGTTAATACATCTTAGAACCTTCTATAAGCCATGTACAAATAATTGTGAGTTGGTCTTTATAAATTGATCATCGATTTCTCTATCAACCATAATTTTCCATTCATATTTTCTTCCATCTTGAGTTTGTTGGTGGCTTGTGCTTAGGATCTTAGAATGCTTGTTCATCAGTAGTAAATATCTTGTCAATTTGAGAATGTAAATCTATTCTTTGTTATAGATTTCTTCTTGGATATAATACTAATGTGGTTTTTCTTACTTTCTTTTCAAGTCCTATGAATGCTAGGGTCACCTTAGCTATCAAAACTTAGATGATAGTGATCAATGTAGATCTAGTAAAAGTTGTAGTAGATGCAAGTATTGTCACGTCAATAATAATAAATAATCTTGACATGGTATGATACACATACAATACTAAGTAGTAGATTAGTAATGATTAGGTTCAACATGGTATGGAACCTAGGCAAGGTTGAGTTAGGTGCCTTGGAAGCTAGCATGCACATACAATTCTTCCTTGCAAATTCTAAGAAGCTTTCAATTTTAAGAAGACCTAGACTTAGTTAGCTAAGATACTCCTAGATGAGACTTCAACCTAATTAGTCTAGGAGGAAAGTGGAATTAGGCTCAAGATTGTAATCAACAAGTTACCTAGTTGAAAAGGAGCAATAGAAGTGATTGTAATGGCCCTTATCATACAATATGTGCTTCACTGATTTCTTGCTTAGACCACATGATGTTGTAAGCCTATTGAGTTTACTTGGTAGCACAATCACTAGATACTAACATTAGAGATCAACTAATGGTGTGATGTTTTAGGATCTCTAATAGTGAGGAGGTTGTGGGTATACTAGGTTGTTTGCTATTATTTGTTATAGCATAAGCAAGGGTAGTGGCTTCTTGGAATCTTGTTAGCAAGAAGTGAGATTCCATTAGTTTAGGTAGTCAACTTAATGTTAGATTAGATACTTGAGAGTCTTATGTGGTGCTTTTATCTTTTATTGGTTAATTCAACTTTGTGATTTAAAAGTTTGATGTAGCTATGATAGCCTACTTTAGTCATGTCTTCAAGGGACAACATGGTTGATCTAACTACTTAGAGAGCATTCACTCTTCCAACATGACATTGCATGTAGATAAAGCTAGTACAAGTGTTGAGGTAGGAAGGCAATGTAGCTAGTTTGATATGTTGACTGATAATCAAAGAACCTCAGTGCTAGAAATTTCTTTTGATGCTATAATACTTTAACTCATGTTGTATAAGGGTCAAGTCTAATTTTCTCATAGCGATGCCTCTTGCTCCCTTTGTAAATGATGTAATGACTAGAGGAGCTGAATGCTCTAGTGTTTTTGCTATTTTGACTTTTAGGTTAAATGAGAAATTAATGGTAGTAAAAGTAATTAACAAAAGAATAATCAAATTAATAAAAATTAATTAACAGGAAATTAAGTTAAATTTGGGGATGACATCTACCTTCAGATTGAGGGCTGTTGATTTCAATTTTGATGATCTTCTTTGAAGAATCTGTGTAAGCCATGAGGTATCTCTTTTCCCTCGCTTAAAATTGAAACATTTCGTTGCAATTTTCTTGTATGACCGACTTTGCCGTTGGAGGACATGGAAATTGATAATTCACAAAGGCTGACCCCCGTTTGAACGTCAGAATCAAAAACATTGAATGGGATGAAGATGAACTTGCTGCCTTCCTGCAGCAACACGGATCTTGATCATCCCCAGTACACTACCTTCTTATCCATTGCAAATCCGTGTCTTCTTCCTGGTTGACACAAACCCATTCAATGTCAAAGTAAGGCAGCAGTTCTTAAATCGGTAAAAACAATTAAAATAAACGAGGATTATTATTATTCTTCACCATAATGCAACTGTCGCAGTGACAGTAAGTCCTTGTTATCTTGCAATTCGCGATATCAAGCGCTGAAAATTTGAAGAGATGTAGCTCTGAAGGTAGCTTACTCCATGCAAAAGACAGCAAGCGTTGGCGATGAGGTTCCGCATAAAAGGTTTTGCACACATCCAGAATCGCTGGAATGTGCTTATCCATTTCTGTACTAGGCACAAAAATCACCCACCCTTTTTTCTGCAACTTCTTGGAAGGCTGGGTTGCCCCTCTCTACCTGTGGCACAATCTCTATGAAATCACCCAGGGCCACATTTATGTACATTGTTGCAAAATGGATTTCTTCACCAAAATTCAATTGGGGAAACTTAAACAGGTAATCATTATTCAAGCAAAACCAAAACATTGATTTTGGCGGAGGAATATTATTTGCATAATTGTGGGCATACACTGAAGTAACAAAACATAGTATGCATATAGAAGATCCTCCAGGAAGGCTGTTGTCCAGAACCTCAAGTGTGAGGTTACCATCATGGACGGCAAGTTGGTAATTCCAGAATGAGCTGTGCCGGCCACGAGCTGCCTCCTCAGTTTTTCACGTAGCATTGAAATAAAATAAGGCCCTACTTTTTCATTCAAATGCAAATGAACTGACACCCTGTGTCCCGAGAGTAATGGATTCCCAATCAAACCTCACAAGTCCTGCATTTCAAGAAGAGTATAACATGACATGCATAACAAGAGTTTTTCATACAGCCAGCCAGTCTTTCATATAGCCAGCCAGCGGAATGAATTGATGAACCACAAGAAGATCGAAATTTGTATAATTACCTCAAAAACATTGCAACTGTATGTTTCAAGAAACTCTTCGTTGAGCGACAAAGATAGTCGCTGGACGTTGTTAGGTTGGGGCACAAAGTTATTTGGAAAACTCAAGTGGTGGCATCCTTGGATTCCAAAAATCTTCAATGACCTGCACCCATCAATCCCAGAAACGGTCCTGAGTTGGACACAATTGGTTATGAAAATCTTTTCAACTTTAAACATTGCGTGGGTGTGGAATGTGGATAGCTTCCACCATTGGACAGTCGCCCACTTGGAGATATCTAATCTCTGAGAGATTTCCCATGGTAAATGGGAATCCTTTCAAAGCAGGGCAATATACAAGGTACAAGAAGATCAAATTCTGTAAGTAGCCAACTTAGAAGGCAATTCACGTAAATTCCAGCAAGCATGTATATACAGATATTTCAATGTGAAAGGTTGCCCAGAGATTCCGGAATCTGTTGCAGAGTCCAGGATACATCAAGTGCCACAGATTGCAGACTGAAAAACTGCCAATGGAATGTGGCAGCTCTTTTTGATTCCACAACCTACGCAGGCTCAACTTTCGAAGACCAGAAAGATCGTCCCTAGATAGTGGCAAACGAAGGTCTTCTAATTCAACGCTTTCCAATTGCTGTAGATTTTCCATACTAATCGGCAACTCTTCTACTACATTGCAAACTCTCTGATCTTGAATGTGGGTTTGGTGACCTAAAGGGAGAATATTATTGCACTTTCTGCAGCAGTTTATCATCTGTAGCTTTTCAAAAGTGGTCATCTGTTCAAAAGGATATCCTGAAATCTCCAAATTCCAGCATACTTGCAATGCTACACGTTAAATTTGTGGAAGTTGTGTAAAGGATGGCAGCAAGTATTTGAGTTTTATGCACAAGGTCACTTCCAATTCGTTGCAGTTTTGCAGGTTACCTAATGCCCCTGGCAATTCCTCCAAATTATCGCAATTATTTAGATGCAGTCTTTTCAATTATGCAGCAAGCCAAAGCTATCTGTTACCAGAGATAACAAACTTTCAAGTGTTACGGAAGACAGGTGCCTAGACTTTGCCATGAATTCTGGGAGATTTTGTAACTTGCTGCAATCTTGTACAAGTTCACGTAGGTTTACTGGAGCTTCCTATCAATTAAAAAAAGAAAAAAAGAAAAAAAAAAGTATTACGTTTTAGCAAGCATAGCTTGCATAATCGTTGATTTTGCCAGAAGAAAAACTTTGAAGGTAAACCTCACCGTTCCGGAATGTTCCCATAACAGGGTATTGGATCCATGTGACAAAGATAGGACTCTTACGACTTCAAGCAGAGTGCAGTGCACTTGGTATGCTTTCTAATGGAAAGTTGGTCCATCGAATCCATAAGTCTCTTGGATATCTTCGAAAGGTCGCCTTCGGACAAGATCATGAAAAATAATATGAACGCAATACCTTCTCTCCATCCATCGAAAACTCATTATAGATAGTTATGGTAAGTGCATGTAAAGTAAAGTACAGAAAAGGAAAACTAAGCTAGCTCTGTGGTACAATGGATATAGGAAATCTTGATTTTATTGTCGTTATGCCAATGTATTGAGGTATATGGAAATTCGAATAAAACTTTGTACAATCTCTTGGATCCACCCTACATATACTCAAAGGGAAAATGTTCTAACTCTTAGGAAAAGAAACTAGAAGAGTTCGACTATGGCTATAACTAAAAAGTGTCATAAATGTGAAGGATGTATGCATTTATATAGGCAGTGATTGCATTAGTGTTGACGTATCTACGTCAACATATCCTATCATGCATCAATGAAGATACGTCAATGGGGCTGTGTCAATAGGCATGTGTTGATGTAGCCTGTCTTATTGATGTTTCATCATGCCCTCACAACTGATTGAAAACTTGTCCTTGAGTAAACAAAATTAGGGTCAAGTTTTTTATAAAATTGGAAGGTATGGAATTTATTAACTAAAATATAGATTCCTTGACTTTTAACTAAGTGTTAGATTGTACATTGTCATAAAAAATGATTCTCCATTACAAAAATAAATTAGACACTTTACATAATTTTTAGCAGGTGCTAGTAGAATTGCCAAAGACATGATGAAGTCTTAAACAATGCCCAAAGGTGGATGCTCCTATGGCTTTGATGGTTCCTCATTCCATCTCAATGCTGGTGGAGGTTGAAGTTAACATGCTGTTGTTGCTACTTTTGCTAGAAGTTTGAAAACATCTAGAAGTGCTTTCATCTTTTCTTCTTTGCTTCATGGGTTGTACATGGTCCACGTGGCTTCATTGATGTGGGTCAATGCAAGAATATCCCATGAGCATGATATTGAAGAAAATAGTTCCTTTGAGTTGATGAACTAGGCTGCAAAGGTTTTACATTCTATGTTGAACATCATTACAAAGTTCTGCAACTCCAGGTAGTCATTCATCCTCCTAGCCAAGTTTTCAATAATAGATCATTGGTCAATGAATCGACTCTTGAGAACTTCAAGCTCTACATTGGTTGTTTCCAACTTCTATGTTGTCTCCTTGTGGATCTTGAATTTTTCTTCATAGAGAAGGTAGGAATTGGTCACCTACTTTTGCAACTCAATCCTTAGTCCCCTTATTGTCAACATTGCCAAGTTTGCATAATGGAGGTTGGTGTGCTTCATGTACTCCATCTCTTCAATTTGCAACTCCTTTAGGCATATTTTTGCCTTGTTGAATGTATTTAGTCCATCAAAAATGGGCTACCATACATTACCTCTTTGCTGAATGTGGGAAGGCCTTGTTCATTTTTGCCTTCACCAACTGAATTTCCTTCTCATTAACTTCCTTGAGGATCCTAACCTAGTTCATATAGTGATTGTTTACATGCTCAAACTTTAGGACTTCATTTTTCCAAGAAGCCACCTCAATTATAGTCTTTTAGAGAAAGGCACAAACTTCCTCCATTGAGAGATTATGGTTCTCTACTACTAACCTCCTCAAGTCTAGGTTCACCTTAGTGAGCTTGTCCTACTACTAGTGTATCAATATGACCAATTGGTCCTCTTGTTGCTCAATGTTGCACAGGCGATGATTATCCTGGATGGAATTAACTCTAAGGGATTTTTGATAGGGGAAAGAATTCATCAACTAGATTTTCCTATGTCTTTATTACAGAAGGGATCTGAATGAGTAAACCTAGGAGTTTTGAGATTAACATGGTATGTCTTTCGACCTAAATTATGATATGATTTCTTAGGATAGATATGTTCATAAAATTCTTCAATCATATCATCTAATTGTGGGTATAGAGTATGGATTGGCAGATATTCAATATTTATGATAGATCCATATTTTGTATTCTTTATTCCACATGGTACCAATTGCTCTCTAAAGGGCAATAAAGTTTTTATACTCACACTTTGAAATAGTTTAGAAACTAACCTAGTTCCTATCCTTGCATATATGCTACCTAATCTCATATCTAGCCAAATATAAGAAATAATCATCAAACTATTATGTAAATTGTGGTCGCAGAGAGATAGTGTAATGTTTGGAAGAGAAACTACCAAGGCATTTGATTCAAGGTGGCCTTTTGCCTATGTTATAATGGTGTCATGAAAGTTCTTGAATCTCCTATCAACTAGTGCAATCCAATAAGGATTTTTGAGCCTATAGTTAAAGCATAGGTGGATATGTATGGCAAGTTCAGCAATGTGAATGTAATTGTATCCTGCTACTATCCACTTCCTAACCTCTTCTGGGAAATAAAAGGAAAGAGCAATCTGTCACAGAATAGATCCATTGATTTCAAGCTCACATTCTAAGAAGTGCATAGATGCTACTAATTCTAAAGGACTTAGCTTTCTGAGTGGGTAAATTTCTCTCTATCTTGGCATAGGGGGCATTGTCGAACAACTAGAAGTACTACATAATCCATTAATTCTACGAGTGTAAGGATTAGAGGAATGTGATAAAGGTTGTGAACCAACTATTTTGATGTTGAGTCGAGGTAGTATACCACTATAGCTGCATGTTTTACATGCCTATCTATTGGCCCTTATTGCATGCCTTACACCTTCGGTGGCTCCGCTACTAGCTTCAAAATCAACTTGGCTCCAATACCAACTCTTGCCTAGACCGCTTGCAATCCTCTTAACTAGGAAAGATTCACAACAAATTTGTTTGTTTGTTTTTCATTTCACATGATGGCAAGTATTTTCTCTTTGTAGCTTTATTTGAAACTAGATTTGCAAGAATTATATTGCTTGTTATCCAAATGATTTTATACTAAGAAAGGTACATGACAGATTTTTTGTTTTGATTACAGGAATCTAAAATCAACTTAAAATTTGGGCTTTCGTCCATGCGCATGAGAGTGTTTGAGGTTGTTTTGAAGAAGTTAAGACAAACTTTAGGTGTTGTTGAATGAATGGTGTTTTATGATTATATGTTTGTATCCATGGATTGATGGAATTTTGGCTCATCTACAATATTTCATTTTTTATTTCTACATGAACGAGGTTTTATGATTGTATTCTTGGAATTGTAGCTGATTTTCATATGGGGATTATGATATTTTTTGTTGGTAGAATTTTATGATTAGGCTAAGTAATCATAACATTTACAGAAATGACATGATGTAAATTTTTGGCATATGTTAATGGGCCCTTATAGGAAATCTTTGTTGATTTGGGAATAAAAAATTTATGACAAATCATGACTATTTTTTGAAGTAGAGCCACAATGTTTTTGAGATATACACCTTAATTTCTAGGGGTTTTCTTGGTTCTCATTACTTTTGAGAATCAAAGGTATACTTTTGGTAATTAGAGTTTGTACCTCTTCCTTTAGATCTTGAAACTTTTGGTAATAAGGATGACTAATGTAATGTAATTCAAAGAAAGAGCTAAGGTGAGGAAATTTGTTTAAAAGTTAATAGAATGTTTGCAACTTCTTGCATGTTATATAGGTAGTTTGCAGATTAAAGAAACAAAAATTGATAAATTTTGTTATCCTTTTTATCTATGTGCTTTGGTATATGGACTTTCACATGTCTCATCATCATCATCATCCTATCCTTGTCCTAACAAAATGGGGTCATACATAAGTTCTTTTTCACCAATCACCTCTATAAAGAGCTAGGTTAATCTAAAAAAGAACTTAGGCTACTAACCTAACATTAACCCTCCTCGAGCTTGGGACTAACATTGGTGGAGTTACTTTCACATATCTCATGATTAAATGATCCAAATTTACTATAATAAAGAACATTCAAAACGCCTTATACTAATGAGAATAGTTGACACTAATATGACACTTTATAGCCTAGTTATAGAAATAAAAAAAACATTTACTATTACATAATTTAGTATTGTTGAAATGATTCAGGAAGAAAGAGTTAATGTCCATGCTAAAACATATGCAACTATCATGTTTTACCTTGGAAGTTAAACATGATCCTTCCTGATGAAGTAATTGAAATCATAGTCTATTTATTGTGTTGTTGTGATGTCACATCATATGATAATATGTTGCAAATGCCACTTCTTCTAGTCGATCCTCGCCACTTCTTCTAGTCAATCCTCATTTATAAATACACTCATTCAAATGATGGAAAGGTCATAAATTTATTTAGATGTAGCTAAACTCTTGCAGTTTCTTTTTGTAATTCTTAACTAGTTTTTATTTGAGTCAAATACCTAGAGTTTTATTCTTAGATGTGAACAAGATTGATTCTTTCTCACACTTTTGGCTAAAATTAGCTTTCCTTTTCAACATTTCTTTTTTTGCATTTTATTTTTGTTTTCATAGCATAGTAATAATGGCATAATGGCATAATGAGCACAACACAATCTCAATATTAAACTTTTATTAACTTGGTAGCTAAAAACTTTGTAAGCCTAATAGTGTAATCCTCGTTGCTAATACAAATACCCAAGAACATAACAAAAGGTTGGGAAGAGTAACTCACTTTAGTACAGATTAATTTTTATTGTTAGTAATTTTTTATTTTAGCTAATATGGACTAAACATTATTAATCATGTCTTAGTCACATTTAACCATATATTATGAAACCACTATGGCTGTCAACAATCTATGAATGATCCTATACTATACTTTGGTAGATCCTAAGCAAAACATAATAATGTCAAATCAATTAGCCAACAGTATACTTTGGTAGATCCTAAGCAAAACATAATAATGTCAAATCAATTAGCCAACAGTATACTTTGGTAGATCCTAAGCAAAACATAATAATGTCAAATCAATATATCCTTTGGAATCCAACCTATAATTTAGGAACCACCGACTGCATGTTCTAATCAAGTTTATAATGTCTCCTTCACATTGCAATCTAATTAAGACTATTAAATTACTTTCAATATGAGCACTGCCTCCTCTAACAATCCTAATTAACTTGTATCCCATGTGTTAAATGATGGAGCCACAGCTTGACAGCAAAGAGTTTGCCTTCCTCGCTGCAGAACAGTGCTATAACTGTGACACAACTTGAAGCACGGTTGTTTTTGCTGAAACAAGAGGAAGCCCAATAGGAAAACCCAAGATGACGGTGATTCTATACAAAGCCGTGAGTTCCGATACAGACAACCCACGATAATATCGTGTTTTTTTCACAAGCGGCTTCTCCTATGAGAAAATTCCTTCCTGAGATTTTCTCGCAAAAGCCTTCGCATTATTTTGTTAGTTCCTGTACGAGGGAAACTTGAAACAACTTTGACAAAGTTCACCTGCACAAGATACCAAGATAAGTATGTTGATCGTGACGTACCCTGAAGCTTTCTCACAAGCCTATTACATTGATAACATTATTCACAACGCAATTTATGTAATTTTAAGGAAATTATGATTCACCTTGAACAAAGGGTTCAGATCTCTGCGAATGGCTTTAGAAAAAAGTGACCTTAAATCATCAGTGCTAATATTTGCTCCATCCTTCAGAATTGCCAGTACACACAGTTTTTCTGGTCCACCTCCTTCAGGAGGAATACTGATGGCAGCAGTTTCTATTATACCCTTGTGCACCCCATTGCATACACGTTCAATTTCAATTGCGCTGGTCTGTTGCAGAAACATTTATAGATGTTTACAATCACAATGGCATAGCACAATAGAATGATGTTTAAAAAAATAGCTGAACTTGTATTTTAGATAGGTAAGCCAAAATGCCAAATCTCACTGAAGCATTATCTAAATGAGATATTTTTAGAAGTTGCTCAGATAGCAAAGTCTATTTGAAGAGCCCTCAAGTTTAATGAAACTGATTGGTATTTCTAATTCTAGAGCAAATGTCGCACAAAATATGTAGACAGGGCTGTTAGAAGTTACCACTGAACAAGTTTCCTATGACATTAGTTGAAAATTAACTCAAATTTCATGTCTTATTATTTACAGTTAAATAAATTTGAAAACTAAAAATTGAAAACATACCTTTATTCCCCCAAGATTCATGGCATCATCACAACGGCCAAGTGCCCTGTAGTATCCTCCAACTGTACGCTCCATCATATCACCTTGTCGTCTTAGAGTCTGCCAAGAAGACTCGCAGAAATTTATTGTAGAGAATAAAATCAAACACTCCGGAGCATTAGAAATCAGCAGTTTATCCAGGATAAAAAATGCAGCTTACCATCCCTTTGTAGCTTGGCATTCCTTTAAAATAGATAGCATGATGATCAGCATTGAGTAACGTAAATGATGCCCCAAGAAGTTTGGGAACCAAACCCACTTCACCAATGCAAGGTTGATCATTTGGCTGACACATCAATTCAATTCAGAATGTGAATTTCAAATAAAAAAAGTTATCATAAAATTAGTTCATAAAAACTGCATCTTTGAAAAAGCCGCATATAATCTCACATGAGGAATCTGATTTTCATCAAGAAGAACAAACTCGGTTGTCATCGAGGGTATACTGAACATTCCAAAAGCTTGTGGCTGAACAAGACAGCTCTGTGCAAATGCAAATGCAAGCTCTGTAGCTCCACAACATTCAAGCACTGGCTGATACCAAGCTTTTGAACTCAGCCACAAATCATCATCAATGTTTGAGGCCTCTCCCACTGAAGAAAAGCGCCTGAAAATCCAATTCCATGGAGTTATTAGTCCAATATCATCTCAGCGTTGAAAGTTTGAGCTACAGTTATTGGCAATACTTTAAGGAATCAATTCAAGAATTGAAAGACCATAACCTAAAATGGTAGCTCAAAAATTTAACTCTCATATAAGAAAACTATTTTTGGTTAGGAAGATACTTCAGTTGGACTGCTATTTAGCAAGCCAATTAACATATGTTTGTACGTTTCTCCTTTAATAGATGTGCTTTAGGAACCTCTTTGCTAAGCACATTGGAGTTCCACATGCTACATGCATCTTGCCTTGATGTGGCTAATTTTGCAATGAATCAATTACTTAATGACAAGGTGTAGTTGGAGGTAACTCTTCTTCCAGGTTATTTGTAATAACAAGCTCTTAATTATGTAGATTTTGTAATTTTATGATTGTTATGCAATCAACATATAGCATCAGTTTTACCTGATTGATGACCAATCCAGTCCTTCCATACACCCCGTATTCTTTGTAATTTTATGATTGTTATGCAATCAACATATAGCATCAGTTTTACCTGATTGATGACCAATCCAGTCCTTCCATACACCCCGTATTCTTCCATGTCTTTACTATAGTTGGTACGGTGCCAAGTAAGGTCACACCTGCATCCTGAACATATTTTATGCACTTAAAACCCATTCCTAATGTATAATTTAGTTTTTAACAGCAAGATGTAGGCATCACTTAATAATGATAATATCAAAATATTATGTTACCTGGACAAATTTCCCAAAGCCACGTTCAAGAGGAGAACCATGATAAAGAGCCAGAGTAGCACCTGAGAGAAAAGATGCATACACTCCAATATGTCCCACTACCCACCCCAAGTTTGTTGGCCAACAAAAAGTATCCCCGGATTTTAGATCTAAGTGTGCCCAATTCTCAATACCAATTCTAATGGGTGCAGCATTTGTCCATGGAATGGCCTTTGGTTCAGCTTCAAATGTAATTCAATAAATTAAACTAATAAGATGTTTTCATATCTAGAAGGCTAAAAGTAAAATTTCTTCTTCAGAACAAACACACAGAAGACATTGCACATATTCTTGGATGTGATCTCTTTAAAGATGTTTATATGCCAACTCTATACCTGAAGTACCCGAAGAAAATAAGATAGCCGTCCATGAGTCTATGGATTGAAGAACAGGAGTATAAATCTCAGGTCTGGACAGGAGACAATAGATTATCGTTTAAATAGAAAATTTCTAAATGTGTTTATGAACCTTAAATAAAATAATACAGTACTGAAATCAGGTTTTTTTGTAATACCTTTTAACATGATCGGCGAATGAAAGGAATTTGAACCAAGATATGTCATTGTCTCTTAGTTGAACTCCTAGGTTACTTGCTTTAGCAGGAACAACAATAGCTTTTGGAGCACAAGCTTCGACAACTCGGCTGTTTCTCAATTACAAAAGGCATTAATGGTTGCATTATACGATATTGTTACAGGAAAATAAAACTTTGATAGTAGATAGATTGCAAACTTGAAACCTGTGTTTTCAGGTTTACACTATGATCTTAATAATGGAGAAATGAAGTACATGGAAAGTTAATACAATGCAGTAATCCATTCAATATACATTTCTTGTCAGCTTTCTACTTAGCCTTTAACAATTACGAACTAACAATGTCTTTTAACACATGTTAGCACATGGATGTAGACTCTGATGTTAAAAATGATAACATTAACTGTAAATTTTGGAGACATTTTGGTGAGAGAGATTTCTTACCTGTAAAGTGGAATCTTTTTACCACCTCTTTTTATGAAATCCTGCACAAGAGTAAGTTTGGTCACGAAATGGTACATTCTGGAAAGGCACTGATGCAGATTCTTATATATCTAATTTTCAGGATTAAGAAACATTTTGAATAAAACTAAAAATTATTTATATGAGCAAATGTAATTAACAGAAAAGACAAAGGTACATCCCCTGAATCACACATCATCACAGAAAGAATTAGAGCAGTGATTTACTTCTGCATGTTCAGTAGAAGTTTAAACAAAAAATTGGCGTAAATTGTAACATGATATGTTCGATTTCTCTATTCAAGGGAACTTGTTCTTCTAGAAAAATTAAATGATAATGCAAATCAGATGAAAGAAGTTTCTTTTAAGATGTATTTAACTTTGTTATTTCTCACGAAACTAGAATAAATAATGTAAAAGCCTATGCAACTCTACAGGAATTAAATTTTTAAAAGAAGGTCAATTTTATAGGTCCCTTTTCAAGAGAAATTCGTAAAATTTGAAACAACAAAAAATCCAACCTGAGTGAAGATGCCCTTTGCTTTTGAAACTCTTAGCCTTGTTGCAATTTCCTGGGGTACAAAACTATCCGCTATTGCAACCACGACGTATCCGGCAAGAACTAGTGCCAAGTATATGACAACGGCGTCAACAGTCATTGGCATATCAATTGCCACAGCATCACCTTTCGAGAAAACAGCATCAAGAGCATTTGCTGTCCTCCTGAAAATCATATATAACATTGAAGATGTATGTAACTATATATGATTAATGTATTTTGATGACTGTACTTAAGCTATATTATACTTAGTAAGCTATTTTTAAAGATGTAAGTAAAATCTTATTTAAATTTAACAGCAGTTTAACAAACTACAAGGATAATGTATTTTGAACTGTTAAGATAATCAAGACAGTAGCAACTACTTCCAACGGTTGCTAAGGATGGGTCATATCTTGCTCATAACAAACAAATTTAAAATTAACAGCAACTGCACATTTCTCTTTCTCAATAAAAAAAGACAAGGAACTTTACAGAACAAGAAATTTACATTACTCTGGCCCGCAATTCACGTAATGTCATTTTGTTAACAGGAAGATCATCATCAGCTTCATCCCTCCAAACAATTGCAATGCTTTCATCAAATTTGTTTATGCTATGCTTCGGCAGGAGACAACATTCAGAAACATTTATGACTGATCCCGGAAACCATGTGCCACCAGGTTGAGTTGTGTCATTTCTATCAAGAATGCACCTTGGTTTTACATGGAAGAAAATAGATAGTTCCTTTAAAACAAGTGATATGTAAACCTGCAAAAGTGATAATGAAACACTGCAATTCATTTTTTAAATCCATGCTCAACTAACAACATAAGAGGGAGCTAAATTTATGGATGTAAACTTATCTTAATTCTCATGTATGTGATATAAATTAGTTACCTCTGGATTATCTACAGAAAACTGGTGAAATAATGGAAAGCTAGTAATACGATTGTAATATGATGTTCCTAGAAGATGTGGTCCATGTGCTTCCAATAGGCGTCCCAGGTTTGTGCATCTGGCAGATTCCCTGCTATGAAGCAGTACACACATTACATGCGCTGAAACAATATTCATACAAGCAATAATATTTAAAACCTGACAGTCTATAACGTTAAATAGAAGCAAGACAGAATTCAATAAAAAATCTTCGAAATAATTAACTTTCTATAGATGCTGTGCATATCTTCCATATAGCCATGACTTTCCTTTTGATGAAAATGCATTTATATATTAACCAGCTGTTTTATATGATAGGGAAAAATATCATTCTGAGATTATAAAAATTACAACTAGTGATCCCTTGATAAGTGGGTTGATTTTACTGGCTGCAACAACATTGATCTGTTGATGCTATCATGTATATGCAAAACATCCTTTCCTGTTCACTGTTTAAGATTTTCCAAATTCACAACCTTCTGCTTTTTACTTTTTTTTTTTTTTCTGATTTTTGATTTGCTTCACATGTTTATTATTCCTGTAGCAGGTATCCTCAACACTTTCAACTGTGAACCAGGTGAAGCTGCTCCTGCTTAAAATTTCTTGTTTAAACAATGAACTGGTTGAAATATTTATCATGTTTCATCAGCTTTCATCTGTAGGATTTAAAATAAAGAATAGATCATTTAGAATTTTAGCCTAGCTGTGTTTCATTATGGTATCAAGTGGTACGGGTTTTTTATTCTTCTTCTTCTTCTTTTTGGAACAGAACTCCCTCTTTAGATGAAAGTGAACAAGCTCTAGTGGTTTATAGTGTTGGAGTAGAAGTGGAAGTATAAGATCATTCAATTCTAATACAAACATGACAATAGACAGAAACTTAAAAGGGAGTACACTGGATCAGAGAATGGGGGAACTATTCATTGCTTCTCTCAAATAATGCATAAGATAGACATCCCTTTATATAGCCCTTTTGATTAAGTATACTGCATTAGAATATGAATATAAATGCCTCAGATAATTGATGAGTGGGCAAATGGTTAACAATGTTGCTATGTGTCAATCATGTTGGCCAATAATTCACCACCAATAAGTCAACCAACAATGATATTGGCTAATGAACAACCATATTGGCATTAACATTATTTTCAGTCCCAACAATCACCCCCTCAATGCTAACATGAGAAACAAACAAGAAATACACCCCTTTAATCCATGTTGCATCTCTTTAGATGAAAGTGAACAAGCTCTAATGACACATAGAAAATTGTGAATGATATCGCCTAGAAAGGAAACTAAACCTGTATGCTAATATGGTGCTTGGAAAGCTCATAGAAAGGAGTATGCGTTATCAAATATGATCACTTTCTGAATTCATTTTTCCTTATGCATCTACTTCTTCAGTTATTTGCATTTTCTAATTACACGACAGTTCTTGTTATCTAGTACTACCGACCATAAAAACCTAAATCACCAACCCCAAATTGATGGGATGAAAGCTAAGAAAATTATTTTAAGATTAGTTTTAGTCAGCTCAGGATTCATGATAACTTTGTTATATGTGAATGAAAATAATGAAGAATCTAGCAATAAAACCTACCTTGTTAGATTTTTAACTACAAGTTAATGGATTAGGATACTGTTTACTCCAGTCCCAAGCAAAAAAATAAGAAGAAAAAGGATTTAAAGTTTCCTCCAAGTGGTCATAGATTGATTCTATCATTGTAAAATGTGAGTTCAAAAAGGAAACTAAAGCATTAACTTCCTAGATTACTCTAAGAAGGTTCTCGGTATTCCAGATTCTGCATAACACTGCGAAATTCCTAGCTTTTTATCAAAAGATGCTTGAATCTTAATTATTAATCCCAATCCATCCACAGTAAATTCGATTCTAACGTAGCCCGACATTGTGTTATGAAATCAACTGCTCACACAAAACATCATCTGCAACAGAGCACTGAAAAGAAGTTTCCGGTAGCTCTGTAAGGAAACTCTTTAATCTAGTAGATAGAATTGAATTTGAGCATTTCTTTTACAGAATATCCTTATATCTCTGCTTCTCCCATTAGGATCTAACGCCACAAATGTGGGTTACTTTCGGTGATCGAAACGCATAACCTGGTACATAGGATAGGAAAACAAAAACAGAGGAAGAACTGTATCTCCATTTTTAAATTCGCGGCACGTAAGAATCTGCACTATTTAACATTTTAATGATCCTATCATGTGCAACGCAAAACCATGGCATCATTTGTTACGATCTAATAAGACGTTACAGAGCAGCGCATGAAAGCAAACATGCAGGCATGGTATTTAAAAAAAAAAACAACAAAGAAAAAGACAAAAAGAGATAGCCATAAAAGAGATAGAAAGACTAAAAGGATTAAAAGAAAAAAAAGTTGAACGTTGTCAGGAAACAACAGCATTCCATAAACTGTTTGGCATTTGGAATTTCCATAGATCAGACTCGTTCATAAAAAACACTGGTAAATTTCAGCAACCCAGAAGTGAAAACGAAAAAAAATAAAAAAATAAAATAAAATTAAAGCACTTGCGTTGGCACCATTTTCAGCTTCTGGAATCAAATATGCTTACAGAGTAGGAAACCATGCAATGGGAGGTCCATTCTGGCTGATATCCCAATCTCTGTAGATGGAATAATACATAAGCTGATGCAGAGCATGAGGAAAATTGGGTTCCAACAGTTGCTTCGAAACTTCGTGCCATAATAATGTTGTAGCTGTGCCTCCTCCTCCTGCTCCTGCTCCTGCTTGCAGAATTGCTTGCTGAAGCTGCTCATAAAACACTTTAGCTTTGTAGGTCGGAAGACCTGTCTGCACTATATCTTCCACCTGCAATTCCGTTGCCTTCTTTGCCATTTAGATGATAATGATGAACAGCCAGTTACCGAAATTACGTATAAGCTTGATCCACATTACTTGTAGATGGCCTCTTAAATACTTGTCGATGGCCTCTTAAATACCAGATTTCCTCCACCGCAAGGATAGCATTAGAACTGTCTGCAAAGAAGGGCCACGTTACAGCCATAGCAGCCTTCTGTCGGAAGTTGACGATCGGAAAATTGTTTTGGAAAATTGGAAAAACAAAATTTAGAAAAAGCTCACATTCATTTCTTTATATATATATATATATATAATTGCTTGGACGGGTGTTGTATGAGCGTCATCTTCAACAAGTGACCTCAAGAAAGGCGATTGATGCTACATAAATTAATTTACAGCCTCAAGTTTGTTCCTCCTATCTAACGCGTGTGGGATACTTCCTTGGAATGAAATAGAATGCAAAAAGTCAGCATAAGATAAGGTTTAATTAATTGGGTGCACTGTTTTCAAGGATGGCATCATCATCATTTCTTAGTCTTTTGTCTCACTTATCATTATCCTCTATGTCTTTTCATCATCATCGGTAACAATGATGTGTTAGCTAGTAAGACACTTGATTTCAAAGCTCTAAGTTATGAATTTGATTTGGAGTTCTAAAGTTCTAATTGTGCTTGTAATACAATTATTTTAGGGTTCAACACTCGTTATCTTATACATTTTTTTTGTTTTTTTGTTTTTTTTTTGTTTTTTGCCTTATCTTAACTTTCTCTAAACAAAATGGAGTTCTTTTTCACCATTTACCTCTATGCAGAGTTATATATTTGTTTATTTGCTCTAGTTAACAATGAGTTGTTAACCTTGTGGTAAAAACTATTGATTTGAAAGTTCAAGTTATGAGTTCAATTCTAGTAGGCAATGTTGAGTTATAAAGTTTTAATTAGATTAAATATCTTGAGGTGTACTTATATTACAATTATTTCAGATTCCAACACCTCCATTTAATTTGTGGTGGGGGTGGGGTGGTGGGGGGTCAGTTGGGGGAGGGGTGGGTGTGCAGGGTGGAAGTTCTCCAAATATCTTTTATTTTCCTTATTCAAAAGTGTGATGATAATTACATTTTCCAAACCTTATTGAATTTGTTACCAATCAAATCATTTTTCGTAATAATCTCATAAGAAACTTTCGAATTAAAAGTAAAAACATATCTTCCATCCTTCAAAAAAATATTTAAAAAACTTGATGCAAATTGTTGTCAACTTTAAATAAATTTTCAAGATTAGAAATCAATTTTTCAAAAGTCTTTTTCCTCTTTCTATTGAAACCATAGAGGTTAGAAATTTCAATCTAAGTAATCCATCTATCATGTATATGTAGATAAGGAATTGCAGTGCTACCAAGTCTGCTCCAATTGGTACATAAGCTAGATGCATTAGTAGCCAAAACTCCTTCATTAAAAGGAAGCCATCATGGGTTAATTTTGCTTAAGCATATGTTTTGAAACTATAATATGATTGTAATTTCAATATTTACTAAGCTTGTATCATGACTTTCAAATTTGTTTAAGAATTGGAAAATCATAAATAGAAATGGCTTGAGGGGGAAAAAAACAATGAAAAAAGTTATTAGAAGAGCAACTATTATCCTTCTTAGGTTTTACTTGCATAAGTCTCTTTCTTAAAAGGAGCATCTAAACATCATCTTCATTAGTGCACTTTGCAATTCATTTTGCTACAAGAGAAATACCATGTTATAATAACTAATGAGGCCAACTTCTCCATCTTTTTTACTACTAGTGGAGGGGGCCCAAGTAACTCTAGAAAAACCTTTTCTATGTTACTTAGCAAACCAAAAAAAAAAAAAAACTGATAGATAATACAATCAGTTCTCTCTCTCATAGAAAGTTTTAGAAGGAGCCTAATAACTAGAATAATAAATATGAGTGATAGAAACATTTTCTTAATAACTAAAGCTTTACCAGCAAGGGTGACTTTTTTTTTCTTTTCATTTATCAAGTTTTTTTTTCAATTTTATCAACCACATAATTCCACATAATAGTAAGATTAGGCTCAAAAGAAAAAGGTATTCTTAAAATTTTAAAGACATAATATCTTTTCAAGATTTTCCAAGGTTTGAGAGTAACCCACTCATCAATATTTCCATTACAATAAAAAGCAAATTTTTACCAATTGATCCAAGAGCAAGATAATATGTAGCAATCCTCCACTCTAGCTAAAAGAGTATTGATATGTTGTAGAGAGTTATTGATTATAAAAAAAGAATCATATGCAAAGTGTATATTAAGCAATTGTATAACTCGATCATCAATTGAAATTTTCTTAAAGGAATTCCTTTATAGATCATAGTGTAGATATGTACAAGAAAATATATTACAATAATATAAAGATAGGGAGATAGGGACAATCTTAATGAACTAATTGTTGAAGACNTTCGTATGGTAGAGTGTAGGGGTACCTCGCCACTCATCAATTAGCATCAGTGAGCAAGGCACATACAAGTTGAATAAAATAAACATCAAATCCTAATTTATGGAGACACAAACTAATGAACTTTCATTCAATCCTATCATAAGCTTTGCATAATCTAAATCAAAGTAATGTCTTGGTTAGTATTAGAAGCCCACTGCATTCTCTCCCAAGCTACAATAACATTATTTAATATATGTTTACCTTTAACAAAATTTGTCTACTTAGGTTTGATGATATTTTCAATAATCTTTTAAATATAGCAAGTCATGCATTTAGCTAAAATTTTATAAGTATTGTTAAGAAGAGTAATAGGCATCTAATTACCAATATGTTGAAAATCTTCATTCTTAGGAAGAAGACGAATCACACCTTTATTAATATTTTTAATAAGAAATTTTTTTTAATGCCTTCTTGGAAAACATGAAAGAGATCATCTCCAATAATGTCCCAATGCTTCTTAAATAATTCAATAATAAAACTATCAAAACCTAGAGCTTTTCCATCTACTAAACTAAAGGTTATTGCTTTGTTTTCTTCTGTTGTAACTTTTGCTTAAAAAAAAAACACTTTGTGTGCTTCTATTATAAGGTGAGGAATATGCATACTAGAGGCCTAGAAAAATTTCTTACTAGAATCTTTAGAAGAAAAAATAGGATAAAAATAATTTGCTAAAAAATTATTAATAATCTTAGGATCTTTAACAATGGAATCATTTATATAAAGTGATTCTAATTTAGGTACTTGATCCTTTCCTTTTAGAAAATTTAAAATTTTTTTAGAAGGATCATCTTCAATTTTTAGCCAACCAATCTGACTTTTAGTGAGAGAATTTATAGATTTGAAAGTATCCTAAGATTGTTTAGCATAATGAGCATGCCAAAGCTTTTTGAGTTTCGAAATCAAGGGGATTTTGGTATAAAAGAATTTACATGTGCTTTATAGATTATGCAAGATCTTTTTCAACTTGATGCTTACACTTAGTAAATTACTTTCCAAACCAACTAGCATAATTTCCAACGCTACAAGTAGTTTGTTGCCACTAATCAATCCAACTAATATCATGAGGAGGGCTTTTTTTTTTCTACATTTCATAAAGACTTCAAGATATTGTTTCTACTAGGTCCTACAAACATATTAGTATTAATATGAAAAAGTTCATGCTTTTGAAAATATGAGAAAAATTCTAATAGGAAAATGATTTGACAAAGTAGCATCTATATGCACTTCTACTTTCCTTGTAGTCTTCCAAAAGAAAACATTAAAGATGTAAATTCTATAATGTCAACAATAAATTCTATCAGTTTCTTGTTGATAAAGTATAATGCTTCTCATTCAAATGTGATGAGAATAAAGAGCTAACATTAGAAAGAAAATAAATTTCTTTGAAATTACATCAATCTTCTTTTTCTTAAGAAGATATATTAGGATAAAGATCATCATGTTTTTTTAAATGACTTTTAATCATATTGAATACACTCCCAATAATCTAAGGAACTTTAGGTAGAGATAAAAGATATTTCCAAACCTCTTATCAATATTTAGAATTATTAGGAGCATAAATATGACAAAGTCAAAAGTCACCTTTTTCACTATGACAAATAATCCAAACAACTCTTCAAAACCAAAATTCAAAACTTTTTCAATTAAATTTTTATTAATAAGAGTAGCAACACCATCTTTATTAACTTCATGAGTAGTAGAAAAACAATTAAATTGCATTTATAAAAAGAACTAATATCATAAGCTAAAATTTTAATTTCTTATAGAAAACAAAAATCTTGAGATAAACACTAGTTTAAAATATACTCCTCGATAATCTTTGCTTAGGACCTATCAGAAAGGCCCCAAACATTCCATGATAAAACTAACATTGAGATGTGGGGAAGGAGGTTCCCATCCTTGATTTTTTAAGCTTAGCATTTGTTTCATAATCCATATCCGTAATAAGCAAAAAAACATTATGATAAAAAAACATTTGGAACAATAATAGAAGTAGAAAGAGAATGAGATACCTTTGGAATTTTTTAAGTGAAAGTAGTAGTTGTAGTACTCTTCTTTTTATGTTTCATTGAGTGAAATCTATCTACATTAGTATTTTCATCACTGGTCTTTGCTAAGTATTTCTTTTTTTTAAAAAAGAGGAATTCTCTTTAGATATCAAGATTTTAGTGGCACCTTTAAAATTAAAAGGATTAGTAAAAGTTTGAAAACTTGTTAAAGAAGATTTCATTTATGCTTGCTAAACACTACCATTATTTACCTTTTCTAAAAATTGTTGCTTCTTTACCTCATGAACCACTTTTTTATCGAGAATAGGTCAGATTTCAATAACATGATCTTCATGATGAAAATAGCTACAACATCTTCACAAATTATAAGATGTAATTTTTTAGGAAAAATAGTGATTACCAGCCTTGAGTTTTAATTATATCTTCTTATGTTATAAATCAATCTCTACAAAATAATGTATGTCCTATACACCATCTAGTAAAGTTTTTGACTTTCTTTTTTCAAGATTATGCTAATGCTATCAATAATTTTGTTTTTAATACATTGAAAAATAAGAGGAAGATTTTTTAATTCAATCCATTAAGGAATTTTAGAATAATTAAAAGAATATGGATCAAAATCCACTTTTGATTCCTAAGTAATAAAAGTATTATGTTGATCTATAAAAAATTTAAGATTTAACAATTTCTTAGCCATTTCAAAATTCACTAGTTTGACAAGAAAAAAAGATTTAGAAAAATAGTAGGCATGAAAAACATTAATTCCATAGTGTTCAATGATAGTCTGAATCACTAGTGTAAAACCTTTATTTTGGTAAACAAATCCAATAATTGGCAAAAATATAAAGTGTGAAGTGATATCTTTTGATAGGGATTCATATAAATCATTAGCTAAAACAAAATTGAAAGCTTCAAAGTTCTTCATAGTATCTACAGTCTAAGAAAGTAATATTTTCCATCTTTAGATCATTCATTACAAAAACAAAAATTCTACTATAAAAATAATGCTAGAAACCCTTGAGATTGATAAATCAATAGATGCAAAGATCAAATAGATTTCAATTTTCTTGTAATTGAACTAAAAACTATTAATTACAACTAAGGTTTTTTGTAAGTAGCTTATGACATCTAATCATTAGAACATTCATCTTTCAAAAGGGAGATTAAAGGTTCAGTCACTTTGTTAAGAAGTCTTATTAGCATCATCATAACATTCGCACAATAAAATGGGGTTAGCTAGTTAAGAAGTCTTGTATCATATCTTATTTAGAATTTAATGAGGTGTTACCCTAATGGTAAGATTCTTGATTTGATAATTCCAAGTTATTAGAGGCCTTGTTCTTGTAATGCTAAATTAAATTATATTATGTTCATAAAACATAAGATGTCCCATTCTTGTTTTGTTTGAGAGGCCAACTACTAATCATAATCCTTATCCTCAAAAAGAAAACAAATGCAATGTAGGGGTTATGCTACAATTGTATAGTTTTATTGTCTTAATAAAAAAGTTTAATCACTTGGTTAAGAAGTGTTATTAGCATCATTGTGGCATTGTCACAACAAACTGGGATTGGCTAGTTAAGAAGTTTGCATTATTAATTATTCAAAATATAATGAGGTGTTACTATAATAATACAATTTTTGATTTGGAGACTCTAAGTTATTATAGTTTCCATTCTTATAATGCTAAGTTAAATTTTATTTTGTCCATAACATACTAGACATTCCATTCTTATTTTGGCTAAGAGACCAACTACCAATCATAATCCTTATTTTACAAAAGAAAATATGCAATGTAGGGATTGCACTATCATTCTCTAGTTTTATTTTCTTAAAAAAGTTAAGTCACTTGATTAAGAAGTGTTATCAGCATTATCCTAGCATTCTCACAACAATAAGGGGTTGGCTAGTTAATAAGTCTTGTATTATATTTTATTTAAAAGCTAATGAGGTAGGTTCAATTTTGGTGGGAAATTATAAGGTATAAAAATCCTAATTTGACTATGTGTCTTTAGGGAAAATATTATTTTAAAAAAAGTTTTGGGTTCTAAAATCCTCCTTTATTTGAAAGATAAGTTTAACTTTCACTTAAACTTGTATGTATAGGATGTAGCATAGTGGTCAAGACATTCATCTCTCAACTTGAAGATTATGGATTTGATTCCTTAAAAGTATAAATTAAAAGATAATTGGTGGAAAATTTAATATGTGATGTGAGTAGGGGTTGCACTACCAACCTTAAGTTCCCTTATTTCCTAGAAAGAAAAAAAAAGATTGCTAAACCACTTAGTTAAGTTGTATTATATTTTATTTCATTCATCCTGGGAGATAAATTATACTCTCTCTCCAACTAGCAAGTGTAAATTAAAATATAACTAGTGAAACATGGTTATAGCAATTGTAAAATGATTTCAATTATTTTATGTGAATAATTGTAGACCAAATAATTATAATCAAACTAAGAATTTTTACAGTAACAAATCTTGAATTTTGCATATCATAATTGTGAAACCAAATATAAAATACAAGTCTTGGCATGGAAACCCTCTATTATAGGTTTAATTCCATTGATCAATGATAAGCTTTGAATAAAAAATAAGGAATTTTGAAACTAGTGTGTTACCATAGATACATGAAAGTCTTATGGGACTTAAGTAAAAATTTACTTAAGAACACTGACATAGAAAAATAATAACTTAAGAATAGCATTATGATTAAATTTACTAAATACACACATAGTAAATGATAATTGGAATTGCTTATTAGGCAAAAAATATCATATGTACTTCTCAAGGTCAGTTGTAATGATGAAAACTTGAAAAGATAACACTAGTTGTTAGTTTACATAGTTTTGTACTCACAGGTGATGGGTTCAATGCCTAGTACCAACACTTCCTATGTAATTTCTAAAAGTTTACTAATTAAGCTAAACTTTGCATACACTAATCAAAAAATTTAATGATTAATATATAAATATCAATGAGTGGTAACTAATTTGTTAATGCTCATCCTTGGATCCTACAAACTAAACTATAGATAGCATACTAATCTTTGTAGTAATTTTTTTGAGTATTTTATTGCAACCATAGTTTACTTGTTCTCTATCATTTATTCACCAAGGATTACTTGTTGGAAAATGCATTCATATGATGAAGTTAGAATTTTCAATATTTTCTATGTTTGTAATAAGGAACCTTCAACTACATCTTTTGAAATTATCTTAATATTCAAACATTTTGATATTGGACTAAAAGCCAACTTAGTCTTGTCAAAACTTCCACCTTTCAATTCAAAGCATAAGTTTTCTCTGTAATTTTTCTGTTAAATATGTAATTTATTGCTACTAGAAAAATTCTATTATAGAACTTTATTTCATATAGAGGTGTTATGGCTTATACAAAAATAGTGCATGAAAATTTTTAAGACGAATTACATTCATTTAAAGTTGTTGATAATATTATGCTATTTCCATTTGTTCTCTTCTAAATTCTATGTCTTGTTTGTTATTAATTTTTAGCCTTTGGTTCATTTTGCATTATCAGATGTTGTAACTCCCCACTTGCTTGACCTAAGCTAATCTTGAGTAAAGAATATAGTTGAATGTATATTGTCAAAAGCTATGCATAACATATCATATATGAACCAAAGGATATAGTGGAAGATTATAAATCACTCCATAATGAAATGCATCAATAATAGAAAGTGTAAGATAGTATTTTACATCAACTTCTATCATATATATATTACATCAATGCATACTATATAATAAAAGGAGTACATCTTTAGCTACTAATGAGTAGCGAGTATAACCTTCGTCTAACCATATGAATCACAAGTGTGCACTATCGATTTGGTTGAATTCCATAGACTTAGTTCCTAAGTTCATCCAAAGTCAAAGACTGTGAACCAAGGAGTCATGTGATTGTTATCTTACTAATTCACACTTGTGTATGTTTTACATATGGTTAAGTATGAGTTAAGGCATATGATATTTTTTTTAATTTATATTTTTATCTAAAGTTCTAGGTAGGAAAATGAACAGTAAATGATTAGCTAGTTTAACTACTTAACTTTTCTAAAGGCTAACTATCCTAAGATAAGTAGTTGCACCCACTTACCAGACACATCCAAAACTCGTATTAACACTACTGGGTTACCAAGTTATGATTATTGGGCATACTAGATGGTCATTGTTGGGATTACCAAATGTTATACGTTATGCTCAAAGTGATCAAACTTATGTATTCCTGAGTAATACTTTAGTGTTATAACATGGAATGTAAAATGCATTTAAGGTAAAGTGCTGATTAAGAAAGGTTAAGCTAATCTGAGAGCTATAATAAATGCTAGAAATTTCAACTTTATTGCCCTTCACACTAATGCATTTAGGTACATGGTGCTTGAATAAAGTTTTGTATAATCTCTTTCATTCACACTGTGGACACTTACAGGAAAAATATTCTAACTCTAAAAACAACAAATTGTAAGAGCTTCACTATGCTATTGACTTAACATGTCATAAATGTAGTTGGTGCATACACTTATATAGGCTTGACAACATTAGCATCGATGCATCTATGTTGATGCATGTGACCATGCATCGACAAGGATACATCAATTAGGCTAACTAGTTAAACGATACTTCATCATACCCCCACAAGTGATTGGAAACTCATCCTTAAGTTGACAAAAGTAGGGTCAAGCTTCTTATAAAATTTGAAAAAGTATGAAATTTATTAATAAAAAACAACAGGAAAATTGATTGACTAATCAACTTTGAGTGCTATACTGTATAGAATTACAAAATTCGTATCCCTAACAAAAAAATTATACACTCTTACAAAGTTTTAGTAGGCTCCCTTGAGTTGCTAAAGACAAGGAAAATTTTCAAACAATTATTGGAGGTGGAGGCTTCTATGATGTTAAAGATCCTTTGTTAGGTTTTGATGCTTGTGGTGGTGGAGGTGGTTGAGGTTATCTTGTTGTTATCACTACTACTAGTGAAAGCTTGAAAGCATCCAGTAATGCTTCCATGTTCTCTTCTTTGTCATGTGGATCATATGTAGTCCTCATACAAGAGGTAAGAACTAGCCAGTTTCTTTTCTAACTTAGTTCTCAACATTCTTATGGTTAGCATAGTTAAATTCACATAATTATGGTTGAAAAGCTTCATGTACTTATTTATCTCCTCGATTTGCAACTCCTTTAGGTAGATTTTTGCCTTGTTGAATGCATTTAAGTCATCAAATATTAGCTTCTATACATCACCTCTTTGCTGGAGTTTCTAGAGGATCTCATTGATCTTTACCTCGACCAACTAAATTTCTTTCTCATTAACTTCCTTGATGAGCCTAACCTGATCCCTATAATGGTTCTTGATCCATTCAAAATTTAGGACCTCATTTTTCCAAGTGGCTACCTTAATGGTCATTTTATAACAAAGCACTCAAATTTCATCCATTAAGAGATTTCTATTTTTTGTTGCCAACTTTCTCAAATCAAGGTATACTTCGGCTAATTGCTGTAGCTATTGTCGAACAAATTTCACCATTTGATCCTTCTGCTCTTTGACATTGTGCAAGTGATGGATATTTTGGTGAGGACCAAGTTCTCCTTGTAGACTTGTGCTAGATCCTTATTAGTGTTGAATGCCAGGGGGTTTAACAAGGATGCGTTCAAGACTATAGCCTTCTTTGCATTCTCAACTTCTTTTATTCTCTATTGAACTTGTTTAAAAGCTTCATCTTGTATGAGGTTTGGGTTGAGAATGGCAAGGTTAAAGAGATAGGCTCATATACCTCTACAACTTTGGTAGTCAACCATTGGTTTTCAGTGATGGATGGTTGTAGTTAGACATTAGTAATGATGAGTCTACCCTTTGTTGCTATCAAATTTGATTGCATTGTTGTGATTTTATCTAGGAGATCAAAGATCTTTTGGAAGTAGTTGCCTAGTTTCCATTAGTCTTTCCAACACTTCTTCGTGTTGGGTTGCACTCAACACAATCACTTCTCTTTCCTATGGATGTTTAAACATCTAGAATTATGAAAATATCTAGAATAGATGTTATAGGAGCATTAAGGGCTTTTTCCATCCTATTGGTCACCACTTTTGCCACTATCTCTTATTCTCGGTGTTGCATCATTAGGACAATCACCTCGTTGCCTTCCTACAGGTGCGTCGAAAAAGTTACAATGTTCCTAACAATTTTAGAGAACTATTGTCTAGGGATGGACATCATAGCTTTCCAAGCATTAGGATTTATTCTTGCAAGTACTTGTGTTTACTATGTTGAAAATAGTGGGATGGTTTTCTCTAGCCAACTAATGGTCTTAGTGACCTCATTGAGATGGCTCAATGTTGGATGGTAAACTAACTACTTCCCACCACCTACCAAATCTTATTTTTGTAACTATTACTCATGGAGTTTTTGGAGCCTTTCTATAGCTACACGTGCCTCTGGTGTGGTCTCTCTAGTAGGTGGTGGTGGTGGCCACTCCTCTTCTTGTAGCTTCATAGCTACCTTATTCTTCATCATCTCCTACCAAGATGCTATAGGAACATGGTAGACTATGTCGTTTACATAGCACACTATGCCTCCCCTCTTGGAGAGTTTTTTGATGAGGCATAGAAAGGGGAGTGTTTTCTTTCTTTTTTCATTTTCCTTAAATTTCTTCTCTATATCTAGATAGATAAATTGAGGAAGGTTGATTGAGAATTTTCTACTTAGAGTAGCACATGCACAAGCAAAGAAGGTTGTGACCTTACTTAGCCTCACCATGGAGTTTAAGTGATAGGTTGTGATCTTGAAGTAGATACACTTTGCCTTTGTAAGTACATCATACTCCTTACAATCCACCCCATAGTAGTGTTGAATCCATTCTTTATTAACTTCTACCTCTGCCTAAGCTGATATTTTTATGCAATTTTCCCCAGTATCAAGTAAATTGAGGGCCTCTGTAATGGCCTCAACTAAGTAGGAGATGGTGATGTCTTTGATTTTAACAAATGTGTCTCCTTGCCAGTTGTTCTAGAATAGATAGATCTTCCCTCTATATCATTTTATACTAGAGGAGAGAATGGACCACATGGGAGACCCTTGTAGTTGCTTGTGGACTTCCTTAGACACCAACTCCAAGAAGGATCTAAAGTTAAGTAATTGAAGAATTGAACTCTAAAACTCCCTGGTTCTGATCTTTTCTAGGTAAGCCTCTGTTAATGTAACCTCTACATTAGATCTTGGCCTTGGGGCCTCATCTTACTTAGATTGGTTGTTTTCAATAGTTGGAATCTACAGAATAGATTCCACTTTGGGATCCTCTTGAAAAGGTCTCATTGCATGAGTTGCTTTAGACTCTTACTCTTGGGCTTACTATTACTAGTTCCTTCCTACTCGTGGCCACTTCTGCCTTTGTTGGAAAGGTCCTCTTGCTAGTGTTCCCCTCTTTGGTATCATCTATGATCACAAAAATAACCATGGATTAGCATTTTTGTGTATACTCATTAGTTTCTTTTTGGTATATTTCTTATTAGATTAGGTTACACTTAGATTCGTCTGTGATCTTGGTAGGTTCATTATATTATTATTATTTTATTTGTTGATTACTAGAGTTTGTTTTTGAGGTTTAACTTAGCTTGAACTAGGATTTTAATATTATTTTAATAGTTAAAACTTGGGGATTTAGAAAAATTTCTTAAAATTTTCTATCATAAACCAAAGTTTTGTGGCCCCCATGATTTAAAGCTTACCTCTAGTAGCTAGGAGATCGAAGAATGAGGTAAATTAGGCAAGCAGTTTGTATATTATGGTGTGTGGAAGGTCTTTGGGCTTAGAAAATGGCAAAAACTCCTCTCATATTTGAAGGAAAATGTAAAAAAATTGGCTAATTATCAATGCATATTTATACTATTTTTGCTATGCATGAATGAGGATGCGTTAATTGGGATGCATCAACACATTGGTCTACATCGACAGGGATGCGTTGACGCAACTATTTTCAGAAATTTCTCAATAAAGAAATAAGTATTTTAGAAGAGTTTTTAGATGAAATGAGAGTTCAAAGGAATCTAGAAAAGCCTAAAAGAATTCTAAAATGAAGAAAAGGATATGAGATTTCTTGGAAAAATGAAAAAGGAGAAAAAATGAATATGACAAGGTGTTGCAAAAATGGATGTTTATGTACTGCTATGATTGGATCGATTAAAAAATGATTAAGGAATAGTAAGTTTAACTAAATAATACCAAGGAGTATGCAAGTGGATCATCCCTAGAGCAAGCTGATGTCATTAGTGTCCTTGTATGTTCTCATACCAAGGAGCCCATAGGTAGAAAGGATGATGAATGATCATTGTAAATTAAAGATTGAATCCATGCAAGAAATCATCAAAGGATTATGAAATACTAAAATGGACATAGTAATTTATCATGATAGGAGGTAGTGAGGTGGTTGATGATAAGAGCAAAGGGATGGAAGAAAGAAAAATGGAATGGAGTCTAACATTCTTATCACATGAAGTCCTTGTGGCATGTGTGATTAAGATGATCAGACACTATCCCATGCTTAGCCAGAACCAAGTATATCCACTTGTAGTGACTTTGAATTGTCATATTAAAACTATTCAAACCACAAGAGTTCATGACCATGCCCAAAGATCAACCACCACTCCAAGTAGAGAAGAAAAGAGAAGCAAGAAGTTAGGATGAACCTTAGTTAGAGTAGTGCCTTCAAGCATGGATAACATGTCTTTCTAGCCCCATAACTAATGTTGGTAGCCCATTATTATGTCTAAGGAGGGTGCTTCAAATTCCCATTGCTTTTTTAATTTATGTTCATGGAAATCCCACCATGCAAAGACATGCTTCCTATTATTACTCGATGGTAGGAGTGATGAGAGACCAATGCGAATACCCATAGAAACTCAAGAAGGTAGTTGGATACTTAAAGGTGATAAATCAATTTGAAGCCATATCTTTGTCCATTCCACTTGGTTCATTCCAAGTCTATTAATTATCAAAGTCATTGAGTCTTTATAAGTTGTAATTAGAAAAGGACCTCATGCTTCCAAGATGAAAAACCCCATAAAATTGAGTGGAATGGATGGATGACAGGGACTTACTACCTAATACCATTAGAAAATTAAAGCTTCATTAATTAGGATCATAATTCAAAAATGAAATCTAGTCATTAAAAAATCAACTCAAATATTAATTCTAGTTTTAAATGAACTTTGAGTAGTAGAAGCTATGGAAAAAATGCAAGATTCCTAATGAACAACAAAGAAGAAAATAACATGTAAGGAAAAATAAATAAGGGAAGAATATATCTAATAAGTTGTAAAGTATTCAAGAAAATTAAAAACATATAAAGAATGATGTAAAAAAATTTGAAAAAATGAGTAGCCATCACAAAATCTTAACATGGTTGACAATGTTCCCCACGACTGAGTTGGAAGGAGAAGATCCGAAAGATAGAATGTGCTTGGACATTGGTTAAGGTATCCATAATATTGGTTATTCTTGATTCAAGGAAATATTTCACTTGTTAAATGTTGAACAATAATTGCTTGTCTAGATTGGATGGGTGGTAAATTGTGATGACCCTAGATGGAAAAGTTTCATGAATAATATAAGGTCCTTTCCACAACATTTGAAATTTTGTGTGTAGTGGCACATGCTTGGGATTCCAATAAAGAACCTTATCTCTCGGTTGGAATCTAGCTTCTCTTATCCTTAAGTCATGATGTTGTTTTATGTGTGCCATGTGTACTTCATTAATGAACAGGCCTACTAATCAATTTTTGTCTAGCACATTTAGTATTATTAATCATTCTCTTTGGGTGAGACTCTAATCAAGGTCAAGTTCATAAGCCATTAAAAGTGTATGAAGCTTTTCTTGGATTGGAAGAATTAACATCTTTTTGTACACTAACTCATAAGGGGAATAATTGATAAGAAGTTTTCAAGTTGAGCGATAAGCTCATAGAGTATCATTGAGTTTCATGCTCTAGTCTTTTGTATATCTACTAACTATGCAAGTTAGTATTCTAGTTATTTCCCTATTGGTAACTTCTACTTGACCATTAGCTTAGGGGGTGGTATGGAGTTGTAAGTTTGTGGGCTACCCCATGCGTTGCATTAGTTTTTGAAAAGTTGAACTTGTAAAATATGTTTCATTATTAGAAATTAGTATCCTTGGCACACCAAACCATTTTATCACATTTTTTTGTACAAACCATGTTTCCGTAGAGGATGAATAGTTAACGATGACGATAGCTTCAACTAATTTTGTGTAGTAGTCAACTACTATGATGATGTATGACTTTCCATTAGATATGGGATTGATGAGCCCCATGAAATCAATGACCTAGAGATCAAAAGGTTCTAGTGGTTGAATCCACTATCACAACCCTTTCATTCATATAGTCATCCCTCCATCTCATCGTCAATATTCACGTGAATAGAAGAACTGGTGAGCATCCCTAAAGATGGTTGGCCAATAATATCCTACCATGAAGATTTTCATGAATATCCTCCTTTTAGCATTATGGCCCCCACAAGGACCCTTGTGAGCATCTTGGAGAATTCAAAGTTGATCACCATTTGGAACACACCATTATTCCAAGCCATTAGCACAAACCTTGTAAAGGTTACCCTTGATCTCCATGTATTGTTTGGCTTGGTGAAGAAACTATTGTTTATTCCTAGTATCCAATTCTTTTGGTAACTCCTAATTGAGTAGATAAGAGAGAAAGTCATTGTACCAATTACTATGTTTGGGACTTTGCATTTCAACAATTTTGGCGAAGAGAAGTTCATCTCAAAATTGGTTAGATAAAGATCCTTCATCCTCTTTGTTATTCCATCATAACTAAGACAAGTGGCCAGTGACCACATTCTCAATCTTATTTCTATCTACCATGGTAAGATCAAGCTCTTGTAGAATCGCTAGCCACTGTATGACATGAGGGCTCACTGTTGGTTTGTTCATGAGGAACCAAATAGAACTATGATTTGTGTGTATAAAAAATTAATATCCAAGCACATGATGCCTAAATTTCTCTAAGGAATACACCACAACCATGTGGTATTTTTCTATAGTGATGTAGTTCAACTATGCTCCCATAATGCTTTGGCTTGCACAATGGATGTAGTAAAGGTGTTTTTGATCATCCAATTGTGTAAGAACAATTCCTAAAGCATAATTGGATGCATTAGTCATGATGCAAAATGGCCTAGACTAGTTAAGCACATGTAGAATTGGAGTTTCTATGAGCTTTTGTTTTAATTATTGGAATGTATTCTCACATTCCCTAGTCCAAGTAAAATATGCATCCTTCTTGGTAAGCTCAATGAAGGACTTAGCAATTTTGGAGAAGTTCTTGATGAAGAACTTATAATAAATAGTGTGACCAAGTAATGACCTTACATATTTTATTGTTTTAGGTTGCCTAGTGATTCCTTAGATGACCTATACTTTTGTTTGAGTCAACCTCGATTCCTTTACTTGAAATTTTGTGCCCTAGTATAATGTCCTCCTAGACCACCACATGGCTCTTTTGACAATTGAGCTTTAAGTTAGTCTCCATGCAACGTTGAAGCACCTATTCAAGATGGTTGAAGACTTGCTCAAATGTAGTATTGTAGGTAGAATCATCATCCATAAAACCTTCTATCCCACTACCAATTTGTTATTGGAAGATGTTGAGGACTAATTGTTGGAATGTAGTAGGGGCATTACAAAGGCCAAATGAAATATTTCTATATGCAAAAGGCCCCCAAGGAATTGTGAATGTAGTTTTGACCTAGTCCTCTAGTGTAATCTGGATTTGGTTATAGCCACTATACCATACAGAAGGCTGTGATAGTAATGCCTTGCTATGGTTTCCTACACTTGGTTAACAAATGGTAATCAAAAGTGATCTTTGTAAGTTGTCATGTTCAATAGGTAGAAGTCTATATAGACTCTTCATTTTATTCCTTTCTTTGGAACAATAAAGAGTGGGCTAATCTACTCACTATTTCTAATTAGGTAGATGAACCCATTCTTGAGGAGTTGTTCAACCTCCTCTTTGACAACTTGCATTAGTTTGGGGTTTAACCAATGTTGCAGCTACCTCTTTGGCATGATGGAGGAATTTATATAGATACAATGTTGACATATCCATGGATCGATTCCTATAAAATTATGATATGACCAAGAAAAGGCTATTGGCCATTTTATCATCACCTTCAACAACTTTTGTTTTTGTTCTAGAGAAAGTTTGGTATTAATGATTACTGATTTGCCATTGTTGAGAAAGACATATTTCAGTGTTGATAATAAATCCTTTAATTCAAGGGGCTCTTGTTTAAATTGATTAGGAATTTCCAACTCTTCCTAGTCCATGTCACTTTGTGTGTGGGAGAGTGTGTGATGGAGTTGCTTCATTTCATTTATGTTTTCAATATAACTATTGGTGAGGCTCTTAGATGGTTCTATGTACATAGTGTATTTATCTTGATAATTTTTATCAATCACTTGGTACCTTCTTATTTTTGGCTACTACACATAGGCACTTTTGAATTACTATTATTTTAGCACACTGATTGCATGCTTGGAATGATGTATCTTTGATCATCCATAGTTTTTGCACACAATGGCACATGTATCATTGTATGTGATGCATGGAACATTTTTCTTCTTAACCTTGCCAAATTCATTCTTCTTGGAAATTTCTAAGGAAAGGTCTTAGATCCCCATCTTGGCATCGATCATACTTAGCCATGCTCTTTCCATAAGGATAGGAAAATCCCACTTACAATTTTTCACATGGATCATAAGGAAATCAGCAGTATAGGATCATCTAGAAATAATGATTACAATGTTCTTAACTAGCCTTAGAGGGACAATGATGGACTGATCTATTAGCCTAATTTTGATGTTTCTCTTCTTCAAAGGAGGTAGGTTCTAAGCCTTGTACATATCTTGGAAAATCAAATTAATTTCAAAACCTGAATCCAAGAGAGCCTTGCATGGTTTGTTTCCTACAATATATAAGTAAATGAGGGGACTTCTAAGATCATATTGTTTCTTGGGAAGGTGGCCAACCTTTATTGAATCTATGGATTTGGGAAAATTTTTGGCTTGAAGGTGGCTTAGTAGTATTCTCAAAGGTAAATGCAATAGGGTTATTAGCCACAAGTGTTTGCAAGGACTTCAAGGAGCTATTGGTTCTAAAGAATGGCCTCTTACAAGGATTTGGTCGAGGATTAGTAAGATGGATATCCTATTGTAGATTCATTGTCCTCATAGAATTTCTTTACTATGGCTATATGGGGATTTCACTCTACATGGATGGAGTAGGTGGAAAAGGTGTAGTTTGTTATGATGTAGGAGTTGATGGGTGCTAAGGAGGATGAAAGGAAAAAGGACACTTCCATCTTGGAGAAGGTGCTCTATAGTATTTTGGAGGGTATTAGTCATGCCAGGAGATAAGATATTGGACATAATATCCATAAGGTTTAGGTTGTCTATAGGAATATTACTACCATGGTGGTGGCATCCCCCATGATTGTGGGGTTTTCCATTGCTGATACTAATCTTGAGATTGTGATCACAATCCATTGTTTGTTGGTGGAATTAGTACCTATAGTTTCCTTGTGGATAAGGAAACCACCTAGGTGTTTATTGCTTTTCCAATCTAGCATTTAAGGTACACATCCTAGATTCCTGTAGATGTGATACCACTAGAAAACACCCCTTTGGGTGTTCGTACTAGTTGATATCACATCTATCATCATCTATTCCAGCATTTGCAACCTCTTCTACTACTGTAGGTTTACCCTTGTTTTTGTAATAATCCTACTATGCATCCTTTTTCTTCCTTCTTTCTTAACCACTATTCCATTAATCTCTTCTTTCTTCTAAAATTTTCAGAGATATTTGGAACTTCTCATCCAAGGAGTTCCACATCTTATCCACCTTAGCTAATATTTTAGTAAAATATTTTTATACCGGTAAAGATTTTCCTCTACATCACTTCATCAAGTGATGCTTCCTCCTTAGGGTCATAGAAACACACCTCCATTTTGTGAATGAAGGGGTCTCTGTTGCACTCTTTGGCACTTTCATACTTTTTGAGCTATCCTTCTTCTTTGGCCACCTGATCTATTAGCCTTACAATATAATGGACTTGCATCTTAGAAAGTCTTCCTTGGGCATAGATCCCAAGGATTTTCCTATTTTCATTTCGAAGCCCATCTATTATATGACAAAGTTGATGCCTTTGGGAGTATCCATGGCCTAGGCATTAGTGTAGAAGAAAATAGTACCTACCTAGAGCTACATTCAAGGACCCATGATTACTTTGTTTTCATCCTTGGATCTATCTCCACAAGTTGGACACTCTAGAGTACATTTGATATCTGTCATTAGAGAGTTCCAACATAGTACTCCATTGGTGAATAGATTCTAATTCCGAGGGTTAGTACCATCTTTTAACTTCCTTGATGAGTATCCTTGGAAATAGTTTTAGCTTTTTCCATTTTTTCTCTATGTTTTGTAAGACACAGGCATCATGAAAGGCTTGAAGATGATTTTCTAAATTTGAATTGTATCCTCCTTCAAACCTAGGGATATTGTTCATATCCAACCTCTTAATTCGACTATCTTTTAAGTGCCTTTTAAGTATCTGCACTACCTCTAAAATGTTCAACATGTTTTAGGTAGCCAATAGAGGCTCATCATAGTCATGACGATCGTGGTGGCCCCTATCTTGGTCATGATGTCTATGATTAATCCCACAATGCCTTCTTTCATGATGATGCTCCTCCCCTTGTTGTTTTCCTTATTAATGATCTTGATCATCCTAGTAGGATCTATGTTCATTCCTATCTTAATGATCATCTCCATCTTAATCTCAATTGTCCTTCCTTTTCTCTTATCTCCTCTTACCCTTATTAGAGTTGAAGGATGAAGATGAAGAGGACGATAAGGGTAAAGAAGAAGGAGAACCAATGGAAAGATGCTTTCCAGGTCTTCTCCTTCAGTTCCTACCCTGATCAGCTTGCATTCTTCATCTTTCTTATTGTACATGTTGTTATCCTTATTCTTTGATGTTTGGCTTGGATTCCTATCTCTTGAGAATCCCTAATCTTGAGATCTAGTCATTTCCTCACCCAGGTTATCCATAGTTGACTATAACCTTTGGTTAAGGGTCTCCTCATCATAGAAAGGAGGAGAATCTATGTATTGGGATTAGCCTAAAAAGAATTCCTTACCTTCCTTATGCTATTGTAAGAATAAATAGGTTAGAACCCTCTTTCCCATAGAGGCTTTGTATTGTACCTTCATTTGCCAATCCTTCTTACACTAGGAATCAGTAAGATGGTAATCTCAATAAGTACGGTCTTGGACCTCATACTCTACATTCAATGAAGTGATTCCTATCCTAATGAGATTTTTCATCATCATGGCCAGAATAGATCGGTTGAAAGGTAACACAATTTTATCTTTCATATTCCTCTAGTGTAATTGCTTGTCTTAATGCAGGATGAAAGTGAAATCCAAATTATAGGAATTCAAATGGATGTAGACAACACAAAGTTATTGGGGTACTTTTGGGACCTCTTGTCTTTGATTGGATTTGCCTATAAATGGTGGAGATTCATTCCTACGAGAAGAAGCCATGTTAGCTCTTACTAGAAACAATGTGCTTGTTGGTGTGTTATTATTTCTTTAATGTTTTATCATTGATTGGTCCTTGCAATGTCTTTGTATAATGTCATGATCTTTTCCTACTTAGCACACATAGCTAAAGTAAGTCCACAATAATGATGCTAATAATGAGCAGTGAGTATACGCTACACCCAACCATACAAATCACAAGCATGTAGTAGTGATCCAGTTGAATTCCATGGACTTAGTTCCTAAGTTCACCTAAAGTCAAAGACTATGAACTAGGGGGTTATGTGATCATTGTCTTTGTAACTCATGTTTGTGTGTGCTTTATGTATGATTAAGTATGAGTTAAGGCATATGATATTTGTTTCTATTTATATTTTTATATTCTTATCTTAAGTTCTAGGTAGGAAAATGAACATTAAATTATTAACTAGTTTAACTACCTAACTTGTCTAAAGGCTAACTATCCTAACATAACTATCTGTACCTACTTATTGGATGTATCCTAAACTTGTATTAATGATACTAGGTTATCAAGTCATGATTATTAGGCATACTAAATGATCATTTTTGGGATTACCAAGTGTTAGACATTATGCTCAAAGTGGTCGTACTTATGTGTTCATGATTAATTACTTTAGTATTATAACATGGAATGTAAAATGCATTTGAGGTAAAGTGATAATTTGGAAAGATTAAACTAATCCAAGTGCCATAATGAATGTGAAAAATCTTGACTTTACTGTCATTCATGCAAATACATTCAGGTATATGGTGCTCAAATAAACTTCCATAAAATATCTTTCATTCACATTATGGGCATTAGAGGAAAAGTATTCTAACTCTAGAAACAATAAACTGTACAAGTTTTGCTATGCTATTGACTTAATGTACCATAAATTTGGTTGGTGCATGTATTTATATAAGCTTAACTATGTTAGTGTCGACGCATTTGACCATTCATTGATGGGGATACGTTGATAGGGCTATGTCAACGAGGCTGCATCGATGCATGCCCATTGATGTAGCCAGTTGAATGACACTTCATTAACTACCTAGTCTATGTTAAGAATTTGATGTATTTTATCAAGCTCAACATTCAAAATAAGGTCTATATCTAGTAACACCATGAACTTAAGTTTACACTATCATAGTATTTGTATATTTTCATATTTAAAAATTAATATTTTTAAGTATAGTTATTTTATTAACTTTTGATAATTACTAGTGACTCTTTGTTGTGTCTATTGTGCTAACTAACATGACAATTTTGACAAACCTATAGACACTTTATATTCTCTCACTCTAACACACACAAAATAATAGAAAAACTAAGAAAACTTGAGAACACATCTTAGGTTATGCTTTTGTACTTTTAGAGAAACTTACATATTTTAGTCATTAACATTATGGCTAATTAAGCTTCATGATATACTGATCTAAGTCAACATAGTTATTTTCTAGATTTCTTGTTTTTTGTGATTATTATATCACAAAATTTAACATGGCATCAAAGCTTGGACATGATGACTTAGCTCATGAACACTGTGACATAAATGTGATGATAAATTTGGTGGATGCACTAAATGTGCTAGGAGGTATAAAGATAAAATTGTAAAATCTCATTTTTATCCTTTTATAATTTACATGAACATTTGTAGAGCTCTTGAAGTAGTAAAAATCTATGAATCATTAACTGAGATTCAAATTTAACTTCTCTATCATTTTGTTGTTTCTAGTAAGTGTTAAATTATATATTCATTCAAATTTTTTCATATTTTATAAGAAATATTACTATAATAAGGTATTTCTTGATTTTCAATTTTTAGAAATTATTGATTATTCTAAGGTTTAATTTTAAATCTAGGTATATATTTATTAATTTACATAATTTTTTAAAAAATTAAATAATATATGCATAGTTGTATTCTTTCCTTATTTATTATTTTTTATAAAACCCTAATTCTTTGTAGTATGTGTGACAACTATTTGTAGAAATAGTTTGCAGTCGAAGAGGATGTAGACAACCTTAGGGATTAAGTAAAAGGAAGCACAACCCCAAAACTCCCACTCCAAAATCATCTAAACATGAGCTCTCTAAAACACCATCATCGTTACAACTACTAGCACCATAATTAAACGTTGTAACACTCATGAGAAAGTCTAATCTTCAATTTTAGTTGTGAAAGATATAAAGAAGAAAATAAAAATCCACCTTATGTCATGATAAGGGGAGGTAGCCATATTGACTACAGTTCTATTTTGAAGAAATAATTAATGCGATAAGTATTATTCTATTAACATTCCTTATTTCTACATTTTTCTATGATTATCTTCTTTCAACCTCTATCAAATTTTTTATAAATTTAAGTCTACCATTTCTCACCAATATGTTAAAATATAAGAATAAGAAGTTAGTATCAAGCTTGTTTCTTGAATCCTTCTCCAAGGATTAGTCTTGTTTAAAGTAGCATGTTGAAGTATAAATTGAAGGATGGGACACATCATTAAGTGACTATTTGTTCCCATCCATGATGAGGTTAATTTTTCAACATTATAGCTTTAAGAATAAAGTTATTCACTATGAGGCAGCATTGAAGTTCTTTAAGACTTCTATAGAGAAGAGCCCTATGAAGGAAATACTATACAACCAGGCTAAATGAAAAGATTTTACAAAGGTAGATAAAGATAGTCGTCCATGAATTATTTTAGGCATGATTAGTAAGGACATTAGTCATTTGGAGAATGTCTTTTTTATTATGGTAAGCAATGATTTACTTTATGATTTAATGATATTAAACTACATTACAATTGGACATTATTTCAAAGCCAAAGCCTTCAGTATAATGTTGAATAACAATAAACAAATTTTTAACATCACTCTAGCATAAAATAAGGCCTTAAATAAAGATTTAAGACAAACATATGAAGACAAGGAGAAATATATGCTAGAGATTTTGAAAAATTCTAAAAGAAGGTAGAAAGTGCTCTCAAGTTTATCAAGAAACAAGCTAAAAAACTAGAAGGGATGTGGTAAGCAATAAACACTATGAGTTCTAGTTTGAATATTAAACTATTAAATGAAGTTTAGGAATTAACAATGAAATTGGTGAAGTTGATGGCTAACAAATCTACATGGGAAACCAAGAGCTCTGAAATGCAAGAAGACTTGAACGCTATATAAAAATGAATTACATATCTTATTGTACAAAAAAATGCATGATAAAAATCTTCAATGAAAAAAAATAAAGGTTGAATAACATGTTGTAGAGTTTATAAAAATAGGTGATAATTGAAGAATTCACTACTTACTATAAGGAATTATTATCTTCTATTTTGAAGTTTGTTTATGAATTCCCATGAGCTCACCATTACTTTTTTCATTGTATAATGAAATAAAAGAAGAATTTTTCAAGAAGTCTTTTGATCAAAAGTCTCTATATCCTACTATTGACATTCCACTATCATCATCCAAAGATCCATTACACTCTAAGTCTACAATAAAGAATGATAATATTGAATTAAAAGGAGACTCATATACTAGTGTATTAATAATCTATTAAATGTAGATATAGACACATTCACTAGTTGATATGGCTTATTTAAATTTTCATACTTGTATTTTTTAAAAAATAAAAAAATTACATACCTCATTGTTGAGAATGAAGTTACGAGTTTATTAATTTTACCATAACAAGTGTTGTGGTGGGAATCATTGTAATAATAGAGTCTAATACAACCTAACATGAAACTAAGCTAGAAAAATCCCATGGCCATTTAACAATCCAAGAAAACTAGAATTTTGGATAATTTTCCTTAAATTGAAAGGAGACTTGGGAATTGTAAAATAAAAACTCGATAATTTTAGCCAAACATTTTTCCAACGTTAGAAAATTAAAGGAAGAAAAAGAAATGCATGGAATAACTAAATAGGAAAAAAGAGAAACAAGGATTGTATGCAGATTTATGAAAAATGAAACATAGCATGTGGTTGTTCGATAAAATTAGAACAAATATAATTTGCTTAAAATGTTAGACTAAGGGAAAATGCAAAAAGTAGATCAATATAGAATCTAGCTAGTTCTAACAATAGAAAATCCCAAAGGTAAAAACTAGATTACAATGGAAGAAGGGAACCTACATTAAGATGTTTTAGGATATGTACCAAGGATAAAGGGTTGTCTGACAAGGAGTTGTGTTATCCCATTCTTGCTTTGGTGTGTACACCTAATGCAGATATGACAAGAATAATAGTAGATCTAGTAGCTAACCAAGAAGAGGGAAGGATTAGATTAGTGTGTTAACCTAATTTCAAGTGATTTCTTCATGTATTAGGAGGACAATATGAAGAGGATATAATATATTAGTAGAAGAGAGAAAGAGAATGGAGGGTAAATATTCTGCAGAGAGATAGGGTCTGTAGAAAAGGTTTTCCAATGCATCAATCATAAAGAATATTAACTACACTGAGTAGTAGAAATAAATGCAAATGCTAAGAAGATCTCTTAGAGCTTAATGAAGCAAATGCTAACCAATTCCTTTACATTTATGGGTATTCTCTTATTCATAGGCTAAAAATGCATTGTAGATTGCATAGAAGTGATGCATTGAGATCCATAGAAACCTTCATAAGGTTTTAGAATGTTCTAGATAATAGAAATGACATGAGAAAGTAAACATTGACATTGGACATCAAAAGTAAGATCAATGTGAGATATCAAAGAGTTATTCTAGACTGAATTCTACATGTCAAAAGTTAATTTAATGTTGGACATTGAAAGAGCTAGTGATGAGATGCGACATGCATAGGGCCACGATATCGCATCCCCTGCGATATCGCGTACACGATATCGCATCCCCTGCGATATCACGTACGCAATATCGCGGTCCACCGTCATATCTATAAATAAGAGGCGGCACTCCCTTCATTTCCCAATCCTGGCTAGAAGTAGTGAAGCTCTGGCAGTTTGAACACTCCAGAGTTAGATTAATTTCCCATGTGCCTGCAGTAGGAGTCCTAGAGTGAACGGCTCTTTATTCGAGCAACTTTATAACCTGAACACAAGTTGTGTACGATAATAAAGAAGAACTTGATTGGATAAACCTTGCAGTACATGGTTTTATTTTGTTGTTATTTATTGCTTTCCTAGTGCGCACAAGTATGACTTGATTACGAGCATCTACGGATGTGTACGGCTAATCAAGGAATCGACTGCTTATCACAACGCGTGAGTACGACTTGACTAC
>MNCI01038043.1:102267-132414 GCA_015680685.1 Gnetum montanum | reverse complement strand
TTGAATGTGGGATTGTCAGGGCATTAAGGGCATGAGCCTGCTTTGGGGAGGACCCACTGACATTCCTTTTTGGAACATTAGTTAACTTCTTTCCCTTAACATTTTTGCAATTAATTTCATTTTTGTTCATTTCCATCTTGACATCCACTTCACTAATGCCCTTGTTGTCCCTTTTCACCTATCTTTCTTACTCCTTTTCTTTCTCCATTCTAATGCTACTGGAGGTTCACGATTAGTCATGGGGGTACGGGGCCTGCTTTTTCAATTTTTCTTCTAAGCCCCGGATTTTTTCATTTTTCTTCCTAACCCCTACACCTTTGGTAGTCATCATCTACATTTTCACCGATCCATATCAGCCATACCACAACCTAGCCAATGAACCTAAACTGAAGCAAGGTATTATTTACTTAATGATTCAATTACCCTTGCTAATATATGATTATGTTGTGTGTGCAGATGGCAATCATACAACAACAGAATGGATCTGGAGCAAACACTTGGAATGGAGCAGCGTTGAAGCAACTATGCAAGGAGTAGAATGGATAATGTGCTTATGGATGGACAACAGAAGGTGCAATCTGGGCGTTGGCAGTAGCAAGACTCTTCTCTCTTCTTCTCTTCTATTCTCTCCCCTCTTTTCTCTTAGCTGCCAAATGTGGCCTGATGTCATTGTAATAAGGTGTTCACCCTTGTTGTCAGGAACACTAGTTTTGTCAAGTCTTGTAATAAAGACCCGTTCACATGCCATTCCATTAGTTCCATTCCCCTTAATAATCCCATACCTTCTCGATATTACTGTAAGGAACTCGAGGACGAGTTTTCATTCAGTCATGGGGGTATGATGAGACACGACATGCATAGCACCGCGATATCGCATCCCCTGCGATATCGTGTACGTGATATCGTGTCTCTCCATGCGATATTGCGTACGTGATATCGCGGTCCACTATCATATCTATAAATAAGAGGCGGCACTCCCTTCATTTCCCAATCCTGGCTAGAAGTAGCGAAGCTCTGGCAGTTTGAACACTCCAGAGTTAGATTAATTTCCCATGTGCCCGCAGTAGGAGTCCTAGAGTGAACAGCTCTTTATTCGAGCAACTTTGTAACCTGAACACAAGTTGTGTATGACAATAAAGACGGACTTGATTGGATAAACCTTGCAGTACATGGTTTTATTTTGTTGTTATTTATTACTTTCCTAGTGCGCACAAGTACGACTTGATTACGAGCATCTACGGATGTGTATGGCTAATCAAGGAATCGGCTGCTCGTCGCAACGCGTGAGTACGACTTGACTATGAGCATTGTGACTGCTTGGTAACCCAGTAGTGTATTCTAGGATCTGTGCTTGGTAATCCTAGTAGTAGTCCAATTTGTGCGGCTAGTTAAGGAATCGGCTACTCATCGCTAGGCTAGAACGTGTGATAAGTACGACTTGGCTACGAGCATCCACGGGTGTGTACAGCTAGCCAAGGAATCGGCTGCTTATCACGCTTAGGCTAAATAGGTGCCTCAGTACGACCACTTCGAGCACTTGCGTTATGTGTGGTGATCCCAGTAATGATTAGCGTTTGGTAGCCACAGTTGCATAGTTCAGGGTGTGTTCAGTAAGTGGGAACGGATGCTGACACTAGTTAATTTAGACTTAGGACATTAGTTAGAGTTAGTTAGCTTCTCAACCCTTTCCCTCATAGCTTAGGAGATAAGCTGAAAAATACCAAAAAAATCATATACCTCAGACTTGCTTAACCATACACCGTGACACATACAAGCAAGCCTAGGAAGATAATGAACGATTAACCCCAAGTGTTTCTTGTGGCGTTAAGGCATTTAGTCTGCGGAGTTCGACCGGATCACGCGTACATGCTCGTATTCGTATGGTTGAGTGTAGGGGTACCTCACCACTCATCAGCTAGCATACTAAGAGAGAAAAAGTTAATATTGAACATCAAAAGTCAAACATGCACTAGATGTTAAAAGTAGGTTTAACGTAGAATGTCAAAATTTAATTTGACATAAAACATTAGAAGTTGAGAATAGAATTAATGTTGAAGATAACACTAAATGTTGAAACAAATAGAAGAGATGAAACAAAACTACAGATGATGTGAAATATCATTTCTGGCAAGCTAGAAATAGAAATCGAGAAACTAGACTGCATAGAACACAAGAAGTTGAATTCAGACTATTAAAGATGATATTAAACACTGAAATTCCATAGAATGTATCAAAGTATTTGATTTATGCAACCAAGAAAAAGCCAAACTAGGTACAACAAGAAGCATAATTATTTTCTATTAGTTACTATTTTTAATGTTGTGATATATTTTAAAAGAGATCTACAACTCTAATATTTCTAGGTGTTCTTTCTTACATTTCAAAAGAAATAAAAATGTCAAAATATTATATAACATGATTTTAGAAGAAGGAATCTATTCACAGTTATTTTATATTTTATAATTATTACTTTACTAGTAAAAAAAATGTTTCATTTAATCATATGGTGCTTACTTGAAATGATTACTTTAAGGAATTTCAATGAAGCTTTAACTAAACAATGTTTGATTGTCAATTAAATACTTGACTTATGTTGTATATTAGATGGAGTTGAAGTTTGATAATCTATTTATTTATTACTTTATAATAATTAGGAAAAGGTAATTATATAGTAAAGTATTTTTTAATTTTAAATGTTAAGGTTAAAGGATGGTGTTAAGAATTTAATGCTTTTTTATCAAGCTTAACATTTAGATGTTTGTATAATTTATTATTTAATAAATAATATTTATTATTTCATAAATAAGATTTATTAAGTAAAATTATTTTATTATTTTTTGTTAATTACTCTTGATTATTTGTCATATATGTTTTGCTAAATAACATGATGGTTCTCTCAAACCTATATGATGAGTGGCAAGGTACCCCTACACCCAACCATATGAATCATAAGTGTTCACACACAATCTAGTTGAATTCTGTGGATGGGACTAGTTGTGCATCTAGATCGTTATGCCTTGATCACAGTTCATTGTCTTCCCACTTGGGTATGATTTAGTCCAAAGTAAGGCATATGATGATTGATGTTTTCTAGCCCTAAGCTACTCCTAATGATATTAAAAAAATTGATTAATTAAGCTAATTAACAAAGGAAAGTAAAATCTAAACTAGCCTATGTATGATGAGTATCCATTCTTAATCATCCATACACACCTTAGACTTTGTGTAATTACTACTAGGATTACCAAGTGTATGTCACTAGGGATAGCAAATGATACACTGTTGGGATACCAAGTAATTACACTTAAGCACTCATGATTAGTTTTACTCATTCTACTTAATGACATGAATAATAAAGAGCAAGAAATGGAAACATTAACTAAGGAAAAATAGTAAAGATTGAACAGTTAAAAGAGATAATAAATCTAAGTGGATGCTACAATGATGAAAGTAATCTTGATCTTTCTTTCCAGTTGTGTAATGAGTCAAAGTATGTCACACTTGAATAAGAATGTCATACAATCACTTAACATCACACTATGGGAATGCATTAGATGATAATAGATCTTGGAATAAAAAATATATGAAAAAACTATCTAAAAACTATCAACAAACTATCCCCCAATCATGCATCCAAGTGTGCTATTTATAGGCTAGCATAGAAGGGGAGATATTAGATGCCTGAAATCAGAGGTCGTGCCCTAATATTGGATACTCCACATCGTGGCCCCAATATCAAATACTCGACATCATGGCTCCAATATCGAATATTCGATATTGGAGTCATACAAAACATGACTCATCATAGCCCCACAACTAAATGAAAACTTGTCCTTGAGTTAAAGAAAATGAGGAACAATCTCTTTAAAAAATATTGGGAAGGTATGGAATTATTGACTGACTTGACTAGATACAAAAATTGACTTTTACATGTCACAGTGATGTTCTACAAAAAATATGGATACAACAGTACAAGAAAGAAATTAGGGAAGCTCATGTAGTTCCTGGAGGTTGTGTCTCTTTCATCGGTCACTTCCCTTTGTCATCAGGCTTCTAGAATTTGTAGCGGTTGAGGAGTGCCTACAACTTTTCTTTCTCCATCCTTGGGTCATGTACCATCTAGGTTGTTGAACCAATGTGTGTTGGAGCTGGTACATCCCATGGGCATCGTAGCTACAAAAATAATTTGTCGGCCTTCACGTACTAGGCCACAAACTGTTGTCATTCCTTCTTAAAAGCCTTGGCCTTTTCTTTCAATTCATGATGATTTGTTAATCTCTTGGCTAGGTCTAAGGCTACATATTTCTATTCATGGTAGCGGGCCTTAATCACCTCCAATTCTAAGTTTTCTACATGGAGTTTTTATAAAGCATTTTTTTTGTCTACAAACTCTTTTTCATATAATGCATAGGTGGCCACTACTTGCTACTCTAGTTTATTTCTAGGATAACTTCTTGTTAACATGGCAATGTTGGCATATCAAAGGTTAGCCAATGCCATGTATTCCTTGAAGTCTTCAATTTGTAGGTCTTTATTCCTTACTTTCACTTGGTGGACCAATGCATAACTATCTAGGATGGGTTGCCAAATAGGATTTTGCATTGACATGAATCCAATGTAAGCATTTTTCATCTAGATTTCCTTTTTGTTAATCTGCTTATATATGCCAACTTGGTCCTAGAAATTCTCTTTTAGCTTCTCATGTTTTTTGGCCTCATTTTTCCATGCGCTTATATCGATTGAAGACTTTTGATGCATTACACGAACCTCCTCCATAGAAAGGGTTTAATTCTCTTTGTCATATTTGTTGATATCTTGGTTGACCCTCACAAGTTGTTCTCTTAGCTGGTGGACACTTTCCTCCAAGATGTTCTTCTATTTTTCTATAATGGTCAACCTTGCGTTATCTATAACAAGTTGTTTATTTTCTTCTTGTGTGGTGGTCAATGCCTTCTTATGGGCATATGCTTGAGCTTTAGTAGTTGAGGCATTCTAGATCACTTTCTCCTTCTCTTGCTTAATAGATTTATTCTATTTGATAAATTGGTTTAGCTTCTTTGTTTGGAATTGATTCAATTGATCAGGTGCAACAAACTGGGTAGGATCCCATCTTTCAACTCTCAAGGTAGCTAGCTCTTATTGTAGTCATTGCACTTCTATTTTTGCATGTTCCACCTATGTCTCCACCATGACTAGCTTCCCTTTTATGGTAATGAGGTCTAATTGCATTGTAGTGACATCATTAGGAATGTCAAAAAGGATTGTCATTACGTGTTCCATCTACAAAAATCTATCAAGAACATCCTCATGGGCCACAAGAGCATTGAAGCCCTAGCCAACATTTGGGCATCTTTGGTCCTAGTTAAGTCCACTGGAGGCACAATAGGGGCATTAAAAGATTCTTTGATGTGATCTATTATCATCTCTATTGTGCTTGCTACATATTGATGTTGCATGACCACTACTATGACACCTTCTCTTGTTTTAAGCATCACCTAAAAGGATGTAGCATTACCAAAGATTTAGCTTGATCATTGGGATTCTCCTCTTGATGGTAATGAAATCTTTCCTCTTGTTGGATTAGTAGAAATGGTGGGCTACATGGAATCATTAATAACTTTGAAGAGGTTTGACTCATCCCTACTTCCCCAATTGATAGTTTTAGCAATTCTTTGTAAATGACTCATCGTAAGCTAGTAGTCTTGTGGTAATGGTGGTGGAACTTGTGGTTCATGCTACTATTCAGGCTCTTGCTCTATTTCTTTTTCTAGTTCTTATTCCTGACCAAGGTCTTTTCTTCATGCTACATGTTTGAGCAACTTAGTGAAGGAAGCATTTTGAGCCCTCCTAGAAACATCATTTGTGTATCCTAGGATTCTAGTGTGCTCACATAGCTTCCTGATCAAGCAAGGAAGCAGAAGTGTTGGCTTCCCTGCCTTTTTTTCTTTGAACTACCTTTGAATTTCCATGTAGTATAATTGGGAAAGATTGATAATGTCTTTTTCCATTAATATTACACTTCCCTTGGCTGTGTATGCTGAGATTCTATTAAGCTCCTTGGTTGGGAAGAGGTGATGTGTGCCTATCTTAAAATAGGTTCTCTCTTCTAAAGTTAACTCATTATATGTCTTATTGTCCTTATTATATGCCTGCTTCAACCATAACTTTCTTGTTTCTAGATCAAACCTTGTTGATAGATGCGCCAACTTGGCCCCCACATTTGGTAGATTTAGAGCCTTTGTAATTACTTTGACCAAAAAAGCGACAGTGACTTTGCCAATGTTAATTGTGGAGCCTTCTTCTTTGTTGTTCCAAAATTGGTACATCTCATTGAGGCACCATTCACCACTATCTAAAAGGATGTGTCATAATGGTGATGCCTAGAGTTACATTCGAATTTCCTTTGAAGCAGATGCCATGAATGGTTCAAAGTTCATTTCCATGATGATCGTGGTCAACATGGATTTCTCGTGAATAGCTTCAAGACATTCTGGGGATAATGTAAGGTGTTGTCCTTGCATTGTAGCTTGTGGGTTTGTAGCCTCTCATTGGATTGAATACCTTGTAGTAGGAGCCTCTTGATGAATGCTAAATGATTGGGCCTCTTGCTCCTCATGCTCAACTTGCTCTCCTTGTTGGCATCTACCACCTCTTAGGTGTTTGGTTGTACCTTGTGAAGGTCATTCTTGTCCTCCTTTTTTGGGCCATCTATAATCAATCAAGGGTCAGATGTTACTAAGGTGTTGGTATTTATCATTAATAGGTTTATACCTTACTCATGACCTTAGTTTCATTAAGTTCTTTAGCTCATATGATATCAGAGTTAGAAAAAGTTTTAGAAAAATGCCCAAAAAGTGTTATTCTTCTTTTACGACCCATCACAATTGGTTTCTTTTTCCTTATGTATGGCTTATCATAATGGTTATGGTCCTTTGGGTGAAAAAATTTAAAGTTTTTGGCAGTAATATGTTTGATTTTTCATTAAAACACTAGAGGATTTTAACATTACTACCCTTGTAATACCTTCCGAGTGATAGCAAATTTGGAAAAATCAGTGCAAATTTTCCATGTAAGCACCTCCACCTGACTAAATTGAACACTCTAGGTTCAAATAGGTTCAAATGAGATGAAAATCAAAGTAGTATGGAGAAAAATATCACAAGTGTAAGTTGATTGTGCAGAGCTCTTAGTCACAAGAGAAAATTTTAAAAACTTCCCTAGTTACAAATGATGAGAATGGATTTTGGGGCATCATGGGGATCACATATGTAGGTTTTGTTGACCCAATATTAGGTATTCGATGTGAAGTCTAACCTAATATTGGATAGTCAATATTAGGGTGCTCAACTCTATACATTATGAAGGCATTCATCATGGAAAATGAAGCCCTAGGATTGGTTGGAAGGTTTCAGGTTAAGTCCATAGTTCTGGGGTAAGTAAGAAATTGTATTTAAGCACCAAATGTGTTAGAAGATAGATTTTTCGATGTTAAAAGCTTTGGAAGATGCAAGAAAAATGGTATTAGACCTATGGTATGGAATAGATCAATATTATGATAAGGGAAAGTAGTAAATTTAGCAGTTATGCACTGGGAAGGTGAAAAATGATATGGTTGTGTCAAACAAGTACAAGTCACTGTAGTGACACAAGTGGGTCCTCCCCAAAGCAAGCTTCAGCCCATAATGCTCTTGTATAATCACACCTAAAAGTGTCCTTAGGCACCAAAGGTGTTGAGTGCAACAAATACCTATGAAATAAAACACACATGTTAAAACCACCAATGTGAGAAAATAACTCTATGTCACATAAAACAACAAGTTAGGATCATATAGATAGTAAGATGAGATGGATTTTAGAAATAATTGTATAAATTGAAACCTGAGATGTCTTACCATAGGCATAATCAATCCTTGTGTGTTATTAATGGTTAAATAATCATTAGCCCGTCTTTCCAAGATTCAAATCAAGTCCAAATTACATTTAGTGACATCACACTATTTCACTTTGTTTGATAATCATGAGACCACTATAGTTACAAGGAGTAACATCACTTAGTGTTTTTTCCAAGGGAGGAGTTGCTTCAAGGCATGTGTGTTTTTTTTAAAAGTATTCTGAGAAGTTGCCAACCTTCGATTATGGATACATGTCTTTCTAGTGGGACCCTTGGAAATTTATTCAGTGCTCTTTTATTTTACTCTTACTCTCATTTTTCATTAGAACTACAAAGATATAATTAGAACCTTATCAACATTATAGAACATATAGAAGTGGTCAAAGAGAATCCACAAATTCCCTTTACATTCCCACTTGGTTCTACACTTTTCTATCTAGGCACAATGACTACAAATTTATTATTAGTTTGATGATTCAAAAAGAATATTATTATGACCAAAGTAAGAACCTCTTATTAATGGAATGGATGGATGGATGATGTGGCCTCACTATTTGAATAATTAATCCCTCATGACTTGTTAACATAGAGAAAACCTTACCTTAATGGGCTACATGATTGTTATATTCACAAGAAAGATTACTAACAAAGGAAATGAAAACAAAATATGGAAAAAGTTGAAAAGGATAGGAAAAATTGTATCAAGATATAAAAGAATGATAAAAAATTGTAAGAAAAAAGATGAAAAATGCCTATTAAATCTAAATGTTAAAAGGGGATGTTTCTCGATGACCAAGCATTTGACCATGTCAAGAATTAATAAGCAGATAGGTAGGCTTCATAAATGTATAAAATAGTGTTAACCTTTCATGTTCAAGCCACTGGGTATCTCTTGGTTTAGTGGTGGCTATGTAGACAATTTTTTGTTCACACACTTGGTTGTTAAATGTATGGTAGATGAGATCATGAGTTGTGTCCATGTTATGAATGTTTGATCCATGATTACACCCATGATCATAATTCAATATGCATGGATTTGTATGTCTCCCCACACTACTAGATTCATTACTTCTTTTGGGTGTTGGAGTAACAATGAATGGTGGCTCTTGCATAGGCATAGAGGATGTTGGATGTGAAAAGGAAGGAATTGTACTAGATTGACATTGTCCTAGTTTGGATGATGTGGTAGGTCCATGAGTGTTGCACTTCCACCTAGAAGCTATCCGAAAGAAAGGACGTTTCCAAGTTTGTGGTGGAAACTTACTAGTATCAGCATGTCTATGCACATTCACCACACAAGTGACATTTGTTTGTTGATGTTGTGGTGCTAAACCTTCTTGTGTTGTTGGCGATGACATGTGATGAGGTGGAGTATGAGAATATCAAGAATAGGATTGATGGTAAGATGTGAAAAGTGGCAATCCTTTAGGAGATGTCATTGATTAATGATACTAAGGAGGGCGATAGTAATGATTTGAAGTAGAGGATGTTGAACATAGGGTGTTGAACATAATATTTATATGGTTTCAACTGGTAGCAAGGGTAGGGCTGGTTTGGTGATGGCCTCCCCCATGACTATGGGTTTTGTTACTATGGTTGATGATAGTGTTGAGGTTGGTAATAAGTCCCTCTAGGATAGTACAATTGGTTGTGGAACTTTCTATAATTACTATGTGGAAAAGGAAATTTCCTAGACATGTGCTTTTGTCCAAATTTGGGATTTAATGTAAAAGCTAAATACTCATGTAGATGTGACATGACTTGGCAATGGACCTTTGGATGGTCATATATGTAGATGTCACATCCATCATCTTCATCTGTGGTTAAGTCTATAGCCTCTTTTTCTTCGATCATTTTCCTTGTTTATTAATAAGTGTTCCTATCTATTTCTTAGTACTGCTTCTATTTACTATGATCACTTGGTTCATTTTGTGTTACCTTCTCCTCTATAGTTTCTATAAAAGTTGTAACTTTTTCAACTCTAACACCCTATCAAACTTTGCTTCAAGTTCATTGATAAACAAGGTTCATTACGGAATCACCTTATCAAGAGTGGCCTCTTTTTCCTTACCATAGATATGGACCTCCTTCTTTAGAAGAGTTGGATCCCAGTGATATTTCTTAACATTATCCTATTTGCATAGCTCTCCTTCTTATTTTACCACATGCTCAATTAGCTCTCAGATCTAATGGGTTCATAGCTCATATAATTGACCTAGAGCATACATCTGAAGGATCTCCCTGGTTTCATTACGAAGCCCATCTATGATGTGAAAGTTTCTTTCCTTATAGAAACCATGGTCTAGGCATCTATTTAGTAGAGAATAATATCTATCTAAGGCCATGTACAAGGGTTCACGTTGTTCTTGTCTCCAACCTTAGATTTGTCTTCTCAGGTTGGACACCCTCACATGGGTTTGGTATTTCTTAGTGAAGAGTTCCAACATTGTGGACCACCATTGGATTGAATTTGGTTTCAATGACCTATACCACACTTTAACTATGTCAACTAGTATCCTGGGAAAGAGCTTAAGCTTTTGCCTCCCACTTTCAATGTTGTAGAAGGAACAAGCATCTTGGAAGGCTTGTACATGATGTTGTGGATCCAAATTGTAACCTCTCAAAAATTTAGGGATATTGTTTATATAAAGCTTGGGTAGGAAAATTTTCTTATGATGCATATGAAATATCTTAATGGCCTCTATGATCTGCATTAGGCTTCTAGTGGCCAACAAGGGTTCATCATCATCAGACATGTTGTGATTAAAGTTTCTATTCATTTGATTTTGATGATTTTGCCTATGTTCATTTTGACATCTATGATGTTTCCCATGGTTTTAGTTCCTATTTATTTTTAATTTGACACTAATGATGAGCTTAGTCTCTATATCTATATTCATCTTCATTAGAACTAGATGTTAAATAGGAATAAGAAGATAAGGAACTGGGAGGATTGCTATGGCTCCTATAATGTTCCCTAGGGACCCTTGATTTATCTTTTCTAGGCTTTGAGGAGGTCCTAAGCCTTAAGGCCTTCCTTGGTCTAGGGCTGACTTCATCACCTCTAGGGTTATATACCTTAGGTGAATGTAGTCTTTGAGTGTCATCATGAACATATGAAACCCCTACATGAGGTTGGTCACTCCAAATTTGTTCAACATATATCTCATTAGTTCTATAATGAATGTTCTCTCCATACAATGCATTATCACTTCCTTTAGAAGGAGACATTATTTTTAATGAATAACGTATGTGATCTATATTTTTTGAAAGATAGATTACTAATACCTTTATAGTGATCTTGTATAATATAACTAATCTAGATAACTAGGACCATCCTCGACAATGGCTCCAATGATGAGTAGCGAGGTACCCATACGTCCAACCATATGAATCACAAGTGTTCATGCATGATCTGGTCAAATTCCATGGATTGGACCAGTTGTGCATCTAGATCATTATGCCTTAATTGTAGTGTGCTTTGTCACATATGGTTTAGTCCAAAGTTGAGGCATATGATGATTGATGTTGTCTAGCCCTAAGCTACTCCTAATGATATAAAAAAATTGATTAATTAAGATAATTAATAGTGGAAAGTAAAATCTAAACTAGCCTATGTGCGATGAGTATTTATTCCTAATTATCTGTACATGCCTTGGACTTTACATAATTAGTATTGGGATTAGTAGCCTTGGATACTATTGGGCTAATAAGTAATTATACTTAAGAGCTCACAATTAGTTGTACTCATTCCACTTAATGACATGAAAAATAAAGAGTAATAAATGGAAACATTAACTAAGGAAAAATAGTAAAGACTGAACAATTGAAAGTAATAATAAATCTGTAAAGATTGAACAGTTGAAAGTAATAATAAATCTAAGTAAATGTTGTAATGATGAAAGTAATCTCAATCCTTTTTTTGGTCATGTAACGCATCCAAGTACATCACACTCAAATAAGGATGTTGTACAATCACTTAACATCACATTGCGGGCATGCATTGAAAGACAACAAAACTTGGAATAAAAAATCTATGAAAAATCCATCTAAAACTATCAACAAACTATCTTGCAATCATGCATCTAAGTGTGGTATTTATAGGCTAGCATGGAAGGGACAATATTGGATTCTTGACATCAAAGGCTGTGCCCCGATATTGGATACCCAACATTGCAGCCCTGATATTAGATATCCAATATCGGAGTCATGCAAAACATCACTCATGACTATATATGCTATATATTTTCTCACTCTAACACACACAAAATAATAAAAAAGAAACAAAACTAACTTAAGTACACAACTTAGGATATGTTTTCATACTTTTAGTGCAACTCAAATGTTTTGATCATTAAGACCATGGCTAATTAAGATATATAGTTGATGAAATGTCAAATAAGGTAATTGTGTTAATGCATGCCCATCAATTGAGTCCTACTGATGCATCTTAGGATGTGTTGGCATTATGCATTGACAGTAATCTAATCATTGCTTGTATAAGTATGCAAATTTTCCATATTTATGGCATTTTTTGGTGAATACCTTAGCCAAACTCTTACAATTTATTTCCATGGGACTTAACAAAATTTTCCTTCTGAGTACTCACATTGTGAATTGAAGTGATTATATAGAATTTTATTCAAGTGCAATATGTATGTGGATATAGTTGCATGAATGATAACAAAATCAAGATTTCTTCTATTCATTACAACACTTAGATTAGTTTAAGTTTATTTTTCAGTATTTGACTTTGAATGTAATTTACTTTATCATCATGAATATTTAATAATATAATTTTTAATTAATGTGAGTATGACCACTTCAAGCATAATAGATTGATGCTTGGTAATTCCAATAGTGGATACTTGGTACATCTAGGAGTAAATACTTGGTAGCCCATTAGCATTAGTATATGCTTAAGATGTGTACAGAAATTGGGAACGAATGCTCTACATTTAGGATAGTTTAGTTAAGTATTAGTTAATTTAAATAAACAAACTAATAAAACCATATTAGTCAAGTAATATGATATTGTATCTACAATTTCATAGCTTTACTTACATCATCATAGATATGATGTAGTGGGTCCTAGTAATGACTATAAATACCAACCTCTCATCACATCATTGGAAAAAACTTTCATCAAATCCTTTAGCAAAATTCTTATAGTTTGTTTTGTGAATTAGACTTAGCAATAGAGTGAATGCTCACAGTGTGGTGTTAAGTAGTTGTACAGAGTCCTTATTCAAGTGGATTGTACTTGGGTGTGACTCATGGCTAGAAATAAAGATGTAGATCATTTTCCACCATTACAACATTCTACTTAGTTTACTTTACTATTACTTAGTTCATTCTTCATACTTAGTTAATTTTTCACATTTTAATATGTTTACTTTGATTAAATCATATACAATTCTTAAGCACTTTACTTTTACAATGTTTAAATATGATAGTATAAGTATGATTGGTTTCAAACATATAAGTGTGATCATTTGGTAATCCTAGTAGTGTTCTCGCTTTGTTCATAAGACCAAGATGTGAAAGGTAAACTAGGAATAAATACTTATTTCCATTAGGCTATTATAGTTCCTTTACTTGCATTGTACTTAGATTCAAATTTTATTAACCTATTATAATCATTGTTACACTTAGGATTAATTTGAGCCAACAACATCATGATATCATATGTCTTTCCAAGAGTTAAACTATACTACTCACACTCCACTAACTCAATGTGAGAAGATAGCAATCACAAATGAACTATCAACCACTAGCATACCTACATTGTCCATCCAAAGATTACGATCTAGTCACATGCATGTACTCATGACTTGTATGGTGGAGTGTTGGAATACCTAGCCACTCATCACAAACCTTCCCTTATTTAATTATTTTACAAACAAAGAAAATTATAAAAATAAATATCTTACCCCTTAATCACACTTAATCATACAATTGAGTTAACATAGGTGATGATTAGAAAGAAAATGACTAGTAATAACATCTTTCACCATTTAAGAATATAGGCCACTTAAGTAAAATGTAGTTCATTGAATTTGACTAGATCATGCATACATGCTAATGATTCATATACTTGGATGTAGGGAATACCCACTACTCATCATTGATGTTGTTATTAAGGATTGTATTTTAGCTAAGTATGCTAAGTGTTTTTATGTAGAAAAATCATACAAAATCATTGTAAAAGTATAAAACACATCATCTTTTAGAAAAATAATAATAATATTTTATTAAGGCACATGATATAAGAACAAACTAAGATGTCTTCTTCTCAAAAGTCTAATTTACCACCTACTAATGACTTTAACCAATATGAAAAACCTAAAAAGGATGTTGATAACATTCCTTAACAACTAAAGGTGTTCTATGCACATCTAGATTTCTATTATCTAGACTTCACTTTCATCCTTCATCAGGATGAGTAGTTGCACTGGAGAGATTTAGAGGACCACATTGTCCTATCTCCCAATTGTTCTATTCCTTCCATGTTCATGGTAGCTCTCATGAAGTTGGGGCTTGAACTAGAAATCCCAAACTACCAAGTGAAGGAGCACATTTGCAAAGATTATCAATCAATAGAGGTTAGCTTAAAAATGATAAACACATGGAGGTCCATCATGAAGCCTCCAAGGAAAAATAAGTCCTAATCTTACTTTTTTTACAATCATAGAAGGAGGACCTAGAATTTTCATTAGGGTAATCTCAACACCAAGCTCCTCATCCCTTTAGTGATGAGGACATAACTTATTAATAGTTACATTCAATCTTGGAATATAACCAAGGTGAGAAGAGAACTAGCTCTAAAAATAGAAGAACCTCAAGGCCAAGATCTCCAAATTATTCACCAAGAGAACAACCAAGGAACTATAGGAGAAGGGTAAGTTGACACCACTCTCCTAGTCTTCCATCTTCATCATTCTCCTTATCATCAAACTTTAACAAGAGGAAATGTGACTAAGACTAAGGGAGAAATGATTGAGGTTGATATGGAGATGATACAAGGCACCATCATAGAGATGAGAGAAGAGAGCATAGACAATAATAAGAAGAGAAAGAGCATCATTAGGATAGATGGCATAGCATACCACATAATAGGAGACATGGCCATGATAGGGCCACCAAGAATATAATGACCATGATGAGTCACTACTTACTGTGAGGAGCATGATAAATATTTTAGAAGCAATTTATATTTTGACTAGGTATTAGAGAAATAGCCAAATCATAAGACTTGATATGAAAAAAATTCCTAAATTTGGAGGAGGTTATAATGTTAATCCACAACATCATCATAAGCCTTCCATGTTACATGTGCCTTGAAAAATATTGAAAATGAGTGGAAATAACTAAAACTATTCCCAAAAATAGTCATTAAGGAAGCTAAAATTTGGTACCAGTTCTTAAAGCTAGAATCTATTCAAAAATAGAGTACAATGTTGAAGCTATTCAACAATAAATATCAAACATACTCGAGGGTGTTCAACTTGAGAAAAAAAATCCATGACTAAAAACAAGAAAATCAAAAATCTCTTAATGCAACCTTGGGTAGGTATTACTCTCTTTTTCATTAATTCCTAAGCCATGGTTTGTCTCAGAGGGAATAGCTTTACCATGTGATAAATGGGCTTAGAAATAAAACCAAAGAGACTCTTGGGGTTTATACCCAAGGGAGACTGTCAAAGATGTGGATCCACTAGCTTTAAAGGCTTATTAATCAAGTGGTTAATGAAGAAGAAAAACTTAAAAAGAGAAAAATTGTAGAGAAGTACAATAGAAATCTCTTCATTCATAAAAGGGTGGTACGTTTTTGTGATCCTAAGGAGGAAGCACCACTAGACAGAGTGGTACAAAGGAAAACCTTATTGATCCAAAAATCTATTATAAAGATATTGAAAAAGTAGACAAAATGTGGAACTACTAAGATGAGAAGCTTCAAAAATCTTTAAATATTATGGAGAAGAAAATAGAGTAGGGGAATTGAATTAAGGATAGAATAAGAAGAAGGGATTTAAGCAAGGATTACTATCAACAAAAAGGGAATGTTGTAGTAGTTGATGAGGTTGTAGATTTAGAGACAGAGGATGAAGGATGTGATATTTTCCAATACAAAAATCCTAAGGGATGTTTCCCTATACTATTACAACTACAAGAATTTAGGATCTATGCCTGGAATCCAAAATTTGTAAAATAGAAATCACCTAGGACATTGCCTTATCCATAAGACAATTACTAGTAATAATTCCACCAATAATAGTACTATCTAAGTGGAGTGCCACCTCAACCTCATGATCATTATTAGCAATGGAAAAATCCAAAATCATAGAGAATGCCACCACCATAGCAACAATACCCTTACTGCTAACCAAACTTGTATGGTTACTATGTCCAACAACCTATGTTTCCTGCTAATTTTGCAAGCCACATTTCTTTCTTCCATCACTATTATCCCCTTGAATATCATAGAGCAACAAATCTACAAGATGAATCTCCATTCACTTATCCTTCTCATTATCCACCATAATACTCTACACCTTCCAATTCCACTCCCTATGCACTTGCACTACATATACAAGGTGAAATCCCATCATAGTCTTAGCAATTCAATGGCATGAGGGCCATGAACTTATAGTAGGATTACAATTTGAGTGGTTCTAGGCATAAGTCTAAAAAATATGATTTCTTAAAATCCAATAGTTCACCTAAACCCTCACAAGCATCTGTGGTAGCTAATCCTTTACAAACTAGTTTAGAAATTACCAATGAGCTATCCTCAAATCAAAGATCCTAGAATGTACATACTGTCATGTTAACTCATGTAGTTATGAACTACATTAAAGTAGGACACATTTCCAAGAAAATATCTAATTTGAGAAGTCCTCTAATCTATTTCTAGATTGTAGGAAATGATCCATGTAAAGCTCTACTAGAATTAGGTTCTGGGGTAAACTTAATCTCACAAGAGATCTATACAACTTGAAACCTACCTCTACTAAAAAAATGTAATATTAAGTTAGAGCTCATAGATCAATTTATTACTGTTCCCTTGGTATTGGTGGAGGACGACCATTTGTAGATTTTCTTATCTAGAATATTTATTGGTAATTCATGTGGACAACTATAAGGATGAATTTCCAATTATTATGAAAAGATCTTGGTTGAGCACAATTGATGCTAAGTTAGGGATCAAAGATCTTTCTTTGGAAATTTTCAAGGAAAATGATTTTGGAAAGGTGAAGAAGAAGATGGTTTCATGCATTGCATATAGTGACACAGGATGCCATTTAATGCAAAACGTTTGGACTGTTAAGAGCACATCCATCATAGCATGTAATAAGTGTGTTGAAACATCAAACATTTAAAGGTTCTTGTACATAGAAACCACAAAATAAGAGGGTATCTAGTGGCTAACAACAAAAGGTAACCCTAGCTCAATAATGGACATGGAACTAGTTGAGCTTATCTCAAGTTTTCACATTGATAAGATAGATGAAATCAAGCAAATTCAAAGTCAAGTCTTCCAAATAGAAGTAGAAATGGATTGGAAAGAGTTGAAAATCCCTGATGATTTAAAATAAGAACCCCTTAAATTTAAATCCTTACTGGCAACTTTGGAATATGTATTTCTTGATAATGATAATTCAATAATCATTAATGTCAACCTTACTAAAGAGTAGAAAGGGAAGCTACTAAAATTTGTAAATAAATAGTCAATGACATTTATGTGGTCATATGATAAATTAACTAGGATATATCCATGCATATGCTAGTACCAGATTTATACATACTTCATCATTAAACCTAAGAGGTAGCCTTAGAGAAGGTTGAATCCCAAGCTAAAATAAGTTGTTAAAAATAAAGTTAAAAAAATTCTTGAAGTAGGATTCATCTATCTTGTGGTAGATAGTGAGTGGATAAGTTCACTTGTTATTACGCTAAAGAAAGGAGGACAATGAAGGATTCATATAGACTTTAGGCTATTGTACATAGCCACATTCAAGGATCATTTTTCATTACCATTTGTGGATCAAGTATTTGATAGAATTATAAAGCACAATTACTTCAAATTTCTAGATGAGTATAGTGGCTATAACCAAATCCAAATTTCATTAGAAGAATAGGACAAGATAAATTTCACAAGTTCCTAGGGAATCTTTGCATATAAAAAGATGCCCTTTGGCCTCTGTAATGCTCACACAACTTTTTAATGCTTGGTCTTAAGAATCTTTTAGTAGCAAATTAGTAGTGGTGTAGAAGTCTTCATGGATAAATTCTCCATTTATGGAACTAATTTTGAATAGTCTTGAGCAAGTGCTAAAACAGTGTGTAGAAACAAACTTGTGACTTAACTAGTAGAAAAGCCACTTGATGGTCTAATATGGCATTGTCTTGGAACACAAGATTTCAAGGAAATAATTCAATATGGACCTTAAAAAATAAGGGTCATTTAAGGAATAGCTAAATAATCGTAAACATTCACAGATGTGAGGTCATTCCTTAATCATACATGTTGAGCTTTTGGTATGTCAAAACATTAAGAAAAATGGAGTGCAAGGATGTTTATAGGATTGTTGTGTTTATAGGAGCAAGGGCAAAGGACTCAAGGACTCACAAGCAAATTTGGGATCATAAGGACTCAAGGGAACATGGACGAATACAAAGAATTCAAGAAAAATGTATATATTTTTTTTGAGGATTATTCTTGGATGTTTTTTCATGTTTTAGAGTATTTTTGGATCGTTTTGATAAGTCTAGAAGGTTATGAGCTCTATGGGAACTTATTTTGAGGCATTTGGAGGCTTCCAGCATCAAAACAAGTAGTTTCATTTTTGGCCCCTACAAAAGCTACATATTTCCCATGCCAAAGATGTCTTTCTGGTAGGTAACATAGTTAAAGACATCTCTACAAAATAGTAGATGTCTTTCATCAGATAAAGGCATCTTTCATCACACAAAGATATCTTCCTAGAATACAAGCCAATTTCAGAAAGACATCTTTCCTAGATAAAGACATCTTCCTAAAATTTAAAACAAATATAAAAATACATCTTAGGCACCAAGAAGACATCTTCGATGATCATTAATGATCATTGGCTAGTTGTTGCATGAATTCTAAGATGGATTTAGAAACACAATAGCTATAAGAAGACTTCATATGCATTGGAAAAAGTGCAAGCTTATGTGTAATCATTAAACTATCATTTTGTAATCATTATATTCTCTATTGCTCCTCATTGTATTATCATTTGGCATTGGAAAGTGTGTTTTACCTTAAAGTGTAAGGATTAGCAAACCTAGTTGTATTCATTTCTTGTAATTATTGTTCTCTTGTTTCCCTATAAGGTTTATGTGCTTCTTTTGGGGAGGCATCTTACTTAAGGTCATCAGGATCATGTGGGATTGAGTTGTTGGTGTTGAAATACAACACTTCAGTGTAGAGCTCAAGAGTGTAAAGGTTGTGGAAGCTTGGAAACCACATTCCAAGCCTAAAAGCACCCTAGACTAGGGCTTGATAACTGTACAGGGTGTGGACCCTTCAATGACATTTTGAGAGAAACAAAATTTGAAGTTGTGCTTGCAAACTACCCTTTGAGTGTGAACTATCCAAGTTGTGGAATAATGTTAAAATTGGTGTATGATTTGTGTTAAAGAATTTTTATTTGAAAAATTTATTCATCCTCTCCTTTTAAGTTCAATGATTCACAAGTGGTATCAAAGCTTGGTACTCTTGCACTCTTCATGAATCTCCAAGAGTGAACAATGTAAGGGGCTTTTAACACTAGGTATACTTGGTCAAGGAGACTAATTGTCTTTATCAACTGTTGTATTCAATCTCTATATCATATTTTCCAAAAGGTAAATCTTCATTCTATTTAGAAATAAAAGTGTCTACTCTTGCAAGCTTAATAGTGTTTGTGATATTGATGAAAGGTATTGAATATTTTGTAATGAGATTCTTTCTTTTCAAAATTTATGCATTCAGATAAAAGATGCTTTGCATGTTAAGGAAATGAAAATTCCAACTCATAATGATGAATGTTATTATCTAAAGAAAAAAAACTTAGATCTTAAGGCCAAGGTTCAAAAACTAACACATGTGATTGAGTAGATGAACAAGAACTCTTTGTCCAAAGACCAAAAGCAAAAAAATGGCTGTCTAAGAAATTTCTTAGAAGAAAATTAATCTAATCAATTCAGAGGTAGAGAAAGAGGTAAGGAAAGAGGTAAAAATATTTTAAATTCTAATTTTAATCTTTCTTCTATGGAATATTGGATATGTGGTGGAAGAGGTCATTTGGTCTCCAAATGCCCCAATGCTTATAGGTTTCAATAAAAATATTATAGTGAAGAAATGAGAAGAAGTAACATTCATACAAGTTGGGATGATGAAGATGCATTAACTTAAGAAGATAAAAAGACAAAAGATTTCTTCACTAGCTAGGATGATGGAGACCAAGGAAAGGAAGAAGTAGGTGACACCTCAAAAGAGCATCATCTCATCTATATGGCTCTCATAGATGAAGATGTTGGCCTTTCTGATGATGATGATCAATCTGAGAATGAGGAAGAAAAGTATGACCTATTGTGTAAGTTGGAAAGTCTTTGTGTAAAGTTAACTAAGAAAGTAAAAACTAAGGATTAAGATATTTCTTCATTAAATTTAAAAATTTTGATCTCACAAAAGAAATCATAGACCTCAAAGCTAAGAATAAAGAGCTAACCCAATCTTATGAGCAGATCAAGGAAGAACTTGTTGATGCCAAACTTGTGAAGGAAAGGCTAGTTAAGGGAAAAGATTCCCTTTAGATGGTTCTTGGACAAGGAAGAAGTCCATATGATAAGAGTGGGCTCAGATGTTGTACACAAGAGGAATCATCTAAACCAACCTCATCTCAACCAAAGGTCACTCCAAGGAATAAAGAATCAATAGGCACTAGATCTCAATTAAGAGGAGCTTTAGGGTATGATTGTCTTAAATACTATAGGAAGGTGAGATGTTATTATTGTCATAAATTTGACCATAAGCAATGGTAATGCAATTTAAAATATTATCACATGAGCACTTGGTCATATCATAGGACTCCTTGGTCTTATCCAAATGTTCCTAGAAAGGATTTTTCATAGGTTAAAAAGGAAATGTAAATAAATTAGAGAGGAGTCAAGAAATATTGGATAATGCACAAGAACAAGGGCGTTTAAAAAATCTAGAAATTCAAGAGGAAGGAACTTGAGAATGAGAAGACACTATCTAGCCAATTTGTGAAAAGGATCCAAGCCTTGAAAATTGAAGAAGTCTATGCAAGAAGAGAAACCTCAAAAGAGGAATCTCATTCTCTAGCACTCTAGGCACCTTAATTCTCAATTGCAAGCAAGGTAAGTCAAGGTAAGTTTCTATCTTCTTCCTTGTTAAATTTTGTATCAGTTTTTAATTTGGAAAATTTGAGTTATGTTGATATATGCTTACTTTATTTCTAGGTATGGGATGTTAGCTCCAACAATCTACAAATATTAAGATAAGCACTTACAAAAGAAGATATTTGGTATTGTTAGAATAATTGATTATAGTATCTTTTGTGAATGTTTGGGCACAATGTGATTAATCTTATAATTGAATGAAATTTTGTATTTGTAAACTTTTAAAAGCCTTTATTGAAAAATATTTTGATTCTATATTGGAATATATATTGATTACAAGTTTTTAAAAGCCTTTGATGTATTTCTTGGACATTCATTGCTATTTAAATGTCTTGTGATTTGTCATTGTTCAACTTCTTTTGAAATATTTTTAATGTGTGAGATTTAAGCATTGGATTTGGTACCTTTAATATAATTCATGTATCTTTTGGGAAAATAATTTTCATAGGAATTATTTGCTATCTTAAGGTCTTTCCTTTAAAATCCTTCAAAGTTGTTATGACTCTCTAGATTTATGGGGACATCTCCTAGTCCCTTATGTAATTCTCAATTATGTGTAATACTTATATTTTTTATGTTTATTTCTGAATTAACTAATGGAAGACCTTAGTCTCCATACTTGCTCTCAAAATTTTTGTGCAACGTGAAGATCCTAAAAGATTCAAGAGGTAATACCAATCTCTCTATAATACATGCATTATGACCAAAGAAACTAGATGTCTCAAAGATTGGTCATATATGTAGTGGAATCTTGTACCTAATCCAAGAGGCCACCTATGTAAGGGGAGTCTCTTGAGGCTTTTACCAAAAGGCACTCAAGTAGCAAAACTTCATATTTTAACTTACCCTTAGCTAAAAATAAGCAAGAAAGAGCATATTCATTTGCTTATTTGTACATTTATTAAATCCTTTTCTAAAGTTAAACTTTTATGATGAAAGCTCTTGATCTTTATATATTATATTTAACTTACTTCTGAGCTCTATTTATTGTCTAACCTTTTGTATGTTAAGAATATATCTTTTTAAGTACCTAACACCCTTATTTCAAATATAAGTTGAGAATAAGAAAAATAGGTGTTCATGATCTCTTTTGGTAAGATATGAGGTATATATATATTTACTATTTTTGTGCTCAATATTAATTGTCATATATTAGTTTATGATTTCTTTTGTTATCTGTGTTTGATCATTTGATATAATAAGATGTCTTTCTTTCTACTAAAATTTGTATATGCATGTTTTACTTGCCATCAATTTGCTATGTCTAGTTGTACTATCAAAAGGACTAAAATATTGGATGATTATATAATCATGAGTTTCTTGCTACTAATGACTTATTAGTTCACAAAGATAGGTTACATGATCCTAAATGCTCAAAATTTGGACTTTAATAAGGGGCAAATATTATTTGATTTGACATCATTAGCCCTATGAAAATAATGCTAAAAATGTATATCTCTATGGGATTATCACTTGATGTTTATCTTATGAAATAATTTTGTAGCTATTTAGATGATCCTTTTCATGATCACCTTCTTTTTGGTGTTGTACACAAAGGGAAAGAGTTTTTATGCTGTTTCTATTCTAAGAATAAGTCATATATCTATCTTGATTGTTCCATTTTTTCCCTTTTTATTCATGTTTGAAAAGAAGGAGAAGTGATGAGTAGCTATATTGCTATATTTCCTGATTCATTATTATACTCATTCATTTTCTTAAGTTTTGGACATTTCCAAAAAGGGGTAGATTTTTGACCTTTTGGTATGTCAAAATGTTAAGGAAAATGGAGTACAAGGATGTTTATATGGTTATTATGTTTACAAGAGCAAGAGTAAAGGATGCAAGGACTCACAATCAAATTTGGAATCATAAGGACTCAAGGGAGCATGGACGAATACGAAGAATTCAAGAAAAGTGTATATTATTTTATTGAAGATGATTCTTGGATGTTTTGGCATGCTTCAAAGTGTTTCTGGCTCATTTTGATGAGTCTAGTAAGTTATAAGATCTATGGGGACTTTTTTGGAAGCATTTGGAGGCTCCCAGCATCAAAACAAGTAATTTCATTTTTGGCCCTTGCAGAAGAGACATCTTTCCCATGCCAAAGATGTCTTTCTGGTAGGAAGCATAGTCAAAGATGTCTCTACAAAACATTAGATGTCTTTCATCAAACAAATACATCTTTGATTAGACAAATATGTCTTCCTAGAATACAAGCTATTTTTAGAAAGACATCTTACACTAGATAAAGATGCCTTCCTAGAATGAAGATTTCAAAAAGACATCTTTCCCAAACAAAGAAGTCTTCCTAGGATTGAAGGAAAATATAGAAAGATGTCTCAAACATGAAAAATACATATTTCATGATTGTTAATGATTGTTGGCTAGTTGTTTCACAAGTTCCAAGATGGATTTATAAATATAGTAGCTATAAGAAGACTTCATATGCATCAAGAAAAGTGCAAGCTTGTGTGTAATCATTGTACTATAATTTTTAATCATTGCATTCTTTGTTTCTTCTCATTATATTATCATTTAGCATTGTAAAGTGTGTTGTACCTCAAAATGCAAGATCAACAAACCTAGTTGCATTCATTCCTTGTAATTATTATTCTCTTGTTGCCCTACGAGGTTGATGTGCTTCTTGTGGGAAGGCATCTTACTTGAGCTTGTCGAGATCTTGTGGGATTAAGTTGTTGGTCCTACAATACAATACCTTGGTGTGGAGCTCAAGAGTGTAAAGGTTATGGAAGCCTAGAAATCACATTCAAAGCTTAATGAGACCTTGCAAGGTTGAGTGGCTAGTGTTGCAGCATAGCACTCTAGAGTGAGGCTCAATGATTGTATAGGGTGTGGACCCTTCAACCACATTTTGAGAGAAACAAAGTTTGGAGGTGTGCTTTTGAACTACCCTCCAAGTGTGGACTACACAAGTTGGAGAACCATGTTAAAATTAGTGTGTGCTTTGTATTAAAAAGTTTTTATTTGGAGAACTTATTCATCCCCCCTGGGGCTTTCTAAGTTCAACAATCCATAATACAAGTTACTATTGATTCTTCATAAAAAATTTCTCTAAAATAGCTAAACCATTAGTATAACTCACTAAGAAAGATGTAGTCTTTGAATGGATCAAGAAATGTGAACATGCATTATAACACTTAAAGAAGAAGCTCATAGAAACTCCAATTCTACATGCTTCAGATTGGTCCAAATCATTTCATATCATGATAAAATTATCTAACTATGGCTTGGGAGTAGTTCTTACATTTATGATGATAAAAAATATCCATATTATATGCATTGTGCAAGAAAAAGCATTATGAGTGCACAATTTAACTACACCACTAAAAAAGAACTCATGGTAGCAGTGTATGCCTTAGAAAAATTTAGGCACTATGTGCTTAAATATTCAATCTTCATGCATATGGACCATAGTGCAATCCACTTCCTTATGAACAAACTAGTCGTAAGCCCCCATGTTATATGGTTTTTGGTAATCTTATAGGAATTTGATCTCATCATGGTGGATAGAAAAGGTAACAAGTGTGTAGTTTTAGTTCATTTATCTTGGTTAAGATGGGATAACAATGATGAGGAAGAACCTTTATCTTATCAATTCCCAAATGAAGTCTTCTTTTCTAAGTCCATTAAAGTTCATGAATCATGGGTCACAAATTAGTATGATGAGTTTCTCTCGTATCAACTCACACAAGAGACTTCTATGGAATGGAATAATAGAAAGAAACAACATTTTCTCCACTAGGTCAAACATTACATGGAAATTGAAGGCAACATCTACAAGGTTTGTGCTGATGGCCTAGTACAATGGTGTGTACTTGATGTAGATTAGTTAAGAGCTCTCTAGGATACTCACTAAGGTTCTTATGTGGACCACTACGCAAGAATAAGGATAGCCATAAAGATCCTTATGATAGGATACTTATGGCCAATAATTTTTAGGAATGCTCATCATTTTTCTCATTTGTGCAAAACATGTCAATGAGATGGAGGAATGACCATTCAAATGAAGGAACCTTAATAGTGGACTCAACCACTACAGCCTTTTGACCTTTTCTAAAATTAATTTCATGGAACCCATTGCTTTCATGTCCAATTGGAAAGCCTACATTATAGTTACTATTGACTACTATGTCAAGTGGACTAAAGTTGCACCTGTATTTGATTATATATCTACCACTACAATCTGATTTTTGAACAACAAATGGAAATAGGTTTAGTGTACCTAGAGCACTAATTTCAAATAATAGAATACATTTCACATGTTCTACTTTTTGCAAGTGAATGCAATGTTTGGAGGTGCAACATAAACTGACAACATCCTATCATACCCAAGCTAATGATCAAGTAGAGGTTACCAATAAGGAAATTAGAAGAATTGTAATGTGAACTATTAGTAGATATAGAAATTATTGGAGTACCAAAATTAACGATGTCCTTTGGGCATATCACTCAACATGGAAACTTCCCATAGGATATTCTCCTTATGAGTTAGTGTATGGAAAGTTACCTAAAATTCTAGTTCAAATTGAATGTTGTACACTTACAACTGTAATGACAGAAAACGTTAGCAGCTGGAAATACCGACCAAGGTTTCATGTATACAGTTTTAACCACGGATCTGCGTGAGGGCTATGCTGAAAAAAAATGAATCCGCGGCACCCTGAACGGTCTTGTTGATCAGACAAGGACTTACGAGTCAGTAAAACGATGAAGATTATGGATCTTTGCGTTGTTTCAATTTGATTCGAGGGACCGTGAAATGGGAGGAAAATGACGCGGATGGATCGCTACAATGATAACGTCAAACACGCCGAAGAGATGCTAATCAGGAGAGAAACATGTGATTTTCAAAAGATCTATGTTTCGATTTTTGAAAGAATGTATGATTTGTATGTCACATTACAATGGGAGAGACCCCCAATAACTTGATGCAAAAATGAGCACAAAACAACAAGGAAACTGTCCAGACAGAAGTCCAATCTACCTCGTAGGCCAAAGCTGGGATGCAAGGATGGTCAAGCTCTGAGGTCTGCCGATCAACTGTTTCTGACCGGTAGAGTCTGCAAACTGGGCGAGACGATCTCACAATCCCTGTTCTGCTTCTTTGCTTCGATTAGGTTCTGCTTAGGGTAGCAATCGCTAATGGANGTTCCGTTGACATGACCATTTTAAGTCAGATTGTGACTACACACAACACGCTCGTTTGCGTGTTGTGCGTGTGAAGAGCAGGTACATGTTGAGCGTGCTTCAATTGCTTTCAGGCTATATTACACTCATTCGCGTTGTGTTGCGTGTATGAGCGTAATCCGGTATAAAAACAATAGGCTCAAAATTGTCTTACGCTCACTATGCAGCTGCGCGTAACGAAGCATAAAAAATGTCTAATTTACGCTGACTACGCAGCCGTGCGTAACGAAGCGTAAATAATGTCTAGCCTTAGTGATGAAATACGCAATGGTATGCACCGCCGCGTAATGAGCGTAAAGACAAGTTATCCATACGCCACGAGAAAAAGTGTCGAACTGTTGTGCTTCTCTAGACTCTACCTTCGACTATTTTGGATCTTATTACACTCATTACGCTGTCGTGCGTAATAGAGCGTAAACTTGTCCTTGAACAAAGCTGATGCGCGCTCTCGCTTGAATTGCGAATCTTTTCCTGAGGCCGACTCGTAATTTTCACGGTGTTTCAACAACTACCTATGAACATGATATAGACATTAACCTAGCACAAAAGGTACAACTCATGACACTCAGTATGGTAGATGAAAATTGAAAAGTAGGACTAATGATAAATAAAGTACACAAGACACACAATAAAGAATGTCATGACACATGGATCAAGAAAGTTACTTTCAAACTAAAAGATAAGATTCTTAATTAGAATCCCATGCATGTGCTATAGCAAACTAAGTTCTAGACATTATGAGAATGACTTGACATTATCTACCTAACTTTCCCTTTAAAGACTATGATAATTTACCATCCAAAAAAACTCCCAAAAATGCATTCTAGTCAACATCCATAAACTTAAATCATTCATGGACTCATAAATAATCAACAATAATACTAACACCTCTGATTAAGAATTAGCATGCTTCATTTTTTGAATCTCCTTCTTCCAACTTAGTCATGGGGGATATGTTTTGCTACCATAAAACCTTAATAAAGATAAAATTTTTTTCCTTTTTTTTACAATGTTCTTTATATATATTTTATTTTCTTAATATTTTATTAATGTTTTTAATATTTTCCTTTTCTTTGTTATTCTGTTGTTCTTTCCTTCTTGTTTTCGTTTAGTCTCATTTGAAATATCAAATTTTGTTTCATTGTTATTCAAAATTTTTGAGAATTTTTTAATACAACTATCAAAGTTATTATTGATTAAAAAAAGGTCAAATTTGTTCTTGGATTATGTTCTCTACTAATATTCTATTAGTTTTCTAGTGGTATTAGCTAGTGAGTTCATAACATCCATCGAATTCATCTATTTCATGTGGAGTTTGCATCATGGGACCATGAAGATCTTTCACATTAAAACTAAAAGCAATATGTGATCTTGTTATCCAATGAACTAGGAAAGGACCAAGTGGGGATGGAAAAGGATGTGAACTCAAAGGAATTTTGTGTATTCTTGACTCAACTTTCTTCTTAAGTTCTATGACTCTTCATTGGTATGTCATCACTCCTACTATCAATAATAAAAGAAAGCATGTCTTTGCATGATTTGGTTCCCATAAAAAAAACACACACACACACACACAATAATAATAGGGATTCAAAGCAAATCCTTTAGATAATATCATGGACTATAAGGATTGGTTCTAAGGTTGGAAAGACATGATATTCATGCCTAAAGGCACCCATCTAACTAAGGTCCTACCTACTCCTCTTTTCTTTTTCTCTTGGAGTGATAAATTATCCTTTGAGATTTTCATAGGCTCTTGGTGATAGAAGAGGAGGGACATGTTAATATGATATCACTATCATTGGAATGGACTTGGTCTAGACTTGGAATGGACTGGTATTAGATCATCTTAATTACAAAATTTACTAAGGATCTTATGTGACCAAGATTTAGATTATCCATCCATCGTTCTTGATTTATCATTCTCACTCCACTTTCTATCAACTCACAACCTCATACAATGGTGAATTGATAGTTTTATTTTCTAGTCTGCATAATCCTAAGACAATTTCTTATATGGGTATGAAATTTAGCTTAAAATAACCAATCATCATCCTAGTTGCCTACATACTCCTTGTGGTGAGGTTATGCAAGGGTATATTAGGCATACACTTGCTTTGAAGAGGATCCACTTGCATCTCTTTTGGTATACCTTAAGTTTAATTTCCTAACCATAGGCTGATTACAGACTCGATCATCTTACTAGCTTAAAACATCAAGTTTTTACTCTATTTTGGCATCAGAACATCCTCCAAGAACTCATCCCATGTGCTCAAATTGATTCATGTTCTTAAACCATATCCTCAATTATGTTGTTGCTATGATTCTCTAGCTTTTTTTCTTTCATTTGGTTCTTGTTTCAACACCAAAATTGTCCATATTCCATAATATATTAAGTGAAAAATATAACTATGAATGGCTTCTTCGAGATATCCCCATTGGCAATGTAAAGAGTCAATGTAGCATCATCAATGCATTTCTGTAGATGTAGCACAAAAAGTCTATTTATATGCATGACAGTTAGCTTATTTTTTACCATGTCTTCTAAAGAAAAGAGAATTTTTACCCTTTTTAAAGCTCAAAAGCATTCCAAGAGTCCTAAATTTTAAATTTCTTATCTAATTTCACTCATTCTTCGATCCTTGAGCTACTAAATGTATGCTTTATGTTGTGAGGGCATTCAACACTAGGGTTTCATAGAATTTTTTTTGGAAATTTTCCTAACTCCCCATAACTAAGATATTAAAATAATATTAAATTAATAATCACAAGAGATAATATCAATAACCAAACCCTATTAGAATGTGAATAAAATAATATCATAAGATTGAAATTTCTAAATAAGGACTTAATGATTGTTGGCACATTTTGGCCATTTCATGGAACAACAAGAGTAGATACTAGAAAAAGACAACTTGTAAAAGAATGTATGGTTGGTTCTAGATACTCTAGTATGGTAGATACTAGAGTAGATACCATGGGGACACCGGAAAACTTCTTGAGAGCCATGGCGGTGCTTTCACCATGGCATGGGTGCGAGGTGCCAGGGCATGCACACCTCTGGAAGGTCTGCAATTTTTGGTGGCATTTTGCAGGCCGCGATAGATGGCAGCGGTAAGAGCAATAGCGACAGTGAAAAGGAGGACTACGTGCGGGCAAAATCAGCAGCAGCAGGACGGCGGTGGCACCGGCACGACGTTGTGGACGTACGCCGATAGAAACGTGCGGCCGCGGTGCTCACGAAAATGGCCATGGCGTAGTGAAGCTATCAGGGTTTTTCACAGGTTTCTGCAGCAAGGGTTTGTAGGGTTTCAAGTCAGAATTAAAATTTCTAGCAGAGCAGCAGCGGAAAGAGTAGTGGCAGCAGAGCAACGATAGCAAAAAGGAGGACTGCGTGCGGGCGGAAGATCAACAGCGGTAGAAGAGAAGCCTCGGTCACGTGTGCAGATCAGCAGCGGAATGAAGCAGAGCAGCCATGATGGACGCAGAAGATGTGGTCAAGCTTTTCCACGTGTGCGCTTGTAGGCATTTCAGGAGAGGCTTGAAAAACTAAACCATGAGATTGCCGTGGTATTTCCAGAGCATGGTCAGACAGAGATGCCGCACATCAC
>MNCI01038043.1:62366-98766 GCA_015680685.1 Gnetum montanum | reverse complement strand
GGTGTTGAAAACAAAATTTGTACACTCCAAGAAAGTGAGAATTCATTCAATAAAGAAGATAAGAGGATTACAGAAGACAAATCCCAAGAGGATCAAGTTGAAAACTCCAACAAGCCAAAAAATAATAGAGAGATTGCTTACGAGAGGGTTAGAGATATGAGGATTCCTTCTAGTGAAATCCTCCCCATTCTCTTCCCATCTCAAGAATAGTCCATGAACTAAGGACTTAATAATGTATAGTTTGTTTGCTTTGTTAGGAATGAGGTTTTTGTCCCATCACACCTTATGTTAAATGAGAATTTTCCTCCAAAAGGATTTATCAGTTCAGATGTAAAAGTTCAATAAAAGCTTCAGTACAGTTCAGTCTTAAAATGGGGCTTGCATAAGTTTCTTTACTCTTTTAAAGGGGGCAGAAATGTTGGCACATTTTGGCCATTTCATGGAACAGCAAGAGTAGATACAAGAAAAAGACAACTTGTAAAAGAATGTATGGTTGAAAATCTGAAAATAAACATGTGGCTTTAAGGTTATGGGTTGCTTAAACTCTAGTAGTCCTTGATTGAAGAATAAGACACATTTTTAACTACCTAAGATGGAACAAAGAAAAAGAATGCTTTCAAGGCGCTACAACAAGATGTTTCAATAAAAAATGATGCTCCTAGTGGCATGGCTGAGTTCAGGAAATCATTGATGTTGAGTTTTCTTTTCAAATTCTATCTTTGGGTGTCTAAAAAGGTCTATGAGAATCAGCATGATGAAACATGAGTGGGTCTTCCAATTGCTCATTTCTCAGCAAAGTTTCATTTCTCAGCAAAGTTTCAAGTTTAGGACTCACTAGTACAAAAATTGGCTGTGGAAAAGTTGGTTGTGGAGCATGCACTCTTCTTATGTCTCATTATGATCCAGAGAAATAGAAATCAATTCATCGAGTTTGGCTCTATTGTACTCTGTAGAGGGAATGCATGTAATTACTATGGAGGGTGTAGGAAATCAACAAAATCTTCATCCTGTCCAGGAACTGTTGGCTAAATCTCATGAATATCAATGTGGATTCTACACACCAGGAAGTAAAAAATATATATATGAACGGTGAGACAGAAACCACTAAAATAGGAACAATTGGCAGAACCATATGTGTGTTTGGCCATTCGAATTTTAAAGATCTCCCAACAGGTGAAATCTGGAAAATTACAACAAAAGCAATCAGATGTAAATTAATGCAATAATCTATAACAAAAAAAAATGGGCGGATCTGCAAACAAAAAATTTTTGTGAACAGTTCCACACAAAACCAAATCCAAAAGGGGCACAGAAAGGAAACGGCGAAATCGTAGTTCACCCAGTTTTGGTGAGCAGCGTTGCCATGGGGACGCCAGAAAACTTCTTGAGAGCCGTCGCAGTGCTTTCACCATGGCATGGGTACGAGGTGCCAGGGCATGCACACCTCTGGAAGGTCTACAATTTTTGATGGCATTTTGCAGGCCGCGATAGATGGCAGCGGCAGGAGCAACAACGGCAGTGAAAAGGAGGACTGCGTGCGGGCAAAATCAGCAGCAGCAGGACGGCGGTGGCACCGGCACGACGTTGTGGACGTACGCCGATAGAAACGTGCGGCCGCGGTGTTCACGAAAATGGCCATGGCGTAGTGAAGCTATCAGGGTTTTTCACAGGTTTCTGCAGCAAGGGTTTGTAGGGTTTCGAGTCAGAATTAAAATTTCCAGCAGAGCAGCGGCGGAAAGAGCAGTGCCAGCAGAGCAATGACAGCGAAAAGGAGGACTACGTGCGGGCAGAAGATCAGCAGCGGTAGAAGAGAAGCCTCGGTCACGTGCGCAGATCAGCAGCGGAACGGAGAAGAGCAGCCATGACGGACGCAGAAGATGTGGTCAAGCTTTTCCACGTGTGCGCTTGTAGGCATTTCAGGAGAGGCTTGAAAAACTAAACCATGAGATTGCTGTGGTATTTCCAGAGCATGGTCAGACAGAGATGCCGCACATCACGAAGCGTTTAATATTGTTAACAGTTTTTTTTGAACAATTATAAAGATCGTACGTGGTCCATAGATATATATTTAATTTTGTCAAGTTAGGGGCCAATAGATATATATTTACTATAATCTCTATTACTATTATTTAACTAAAATATGATTTAAATAAAACATTTTAAGATTTCAAAAGAAAAAGAAATTTATTGGATATTTGTGTAACATCCTATAAAAGGAGACATTTGGCTATTATCCCTTTTATTCCTATATTTATAACTAAATTGTAGCCTTTTTTATCTCTATGGTGGTTACAACCACCCAAAATTGTTGTAACTTACCTAACTTGTTGGGCAAGTAACCTCGTAACTTGTTGGGCAAGTAATCTCCTAATTGGTTGGCCAAGTTACTTGGGAGAGAAGTTAGGTGAGATATTTTTGAATATGTAACTTCCCTACCTACCTTGGAACCCTATAAAAAGGCTTCAGGGGTCAAGGAGAAGAAATATATCATATCACAAGAGGTCTCATACATCACACTTGGGATCTTGGAAGATTTGTAAAGACGATTGCTTGAAAGCTGGCTTGCTAGAGTAAATATTTCAGCCTCTTTGTCATGGTCCTATGAGTTATGTATTTTATTTTTTTGTTTTGTTTAAATTTTCTAGCTAGTGGTTTAGATAGTATCATCCTTGGCAAGTAATTTTGGGATTTTTAGATTGCTCTTACTGTTCTTGTTGCCCGATAGAAATTTCTATTAAAATTTTGCCATAGAAGCGCTTGTGTTTAAAAGCCTTAAGAGCATTTTAGTAGTAAATTTCATTATTGTGCAACGTGTGGGAACTGCTATTGGGATTGTTGTAAGAGAGCCTCTGTTTGTAGTCACGCCGTTGAACAATTCAGTAGTCGAGAGGGTTCAGAAAATATTTGGTATTTTGATGGGACCAGAATAGCTTCTTTTTATCTTTAAAGTGAATTCCCGTGGTATTTCAATCAGAAATTGTCAAGTCTTTTAAAGGTTCTGTTTGAATGCAATCGTTGACATCTATTATCTAGTCAAAATGGAGTCTCGTACGTGGTAGTTTACGCAGCAATTTTTGGTAGCATAATAGGATTGTCTTGAAGATATTGCTTGTTTGAGCCTTGGAAGTTTGAACAATTCGTAGATATTGAATTTGGGATAGCTTTATTGCGAAGTGTTTACTCGTGTCATTTTACCTTGTTTAAATATTTGAGGTCTACACAAATATGCTTTCTTTTCTTTTCTATCTATTTCCATCGAATCTTGCTCTATTTCTAGTTTTCTTGTGGAACTATCTCTTTCTCTGGGGAAAATTAGGAGTAGATTGCGGAGTTGTGCTCAAATTTTTTTGCAAAATTTTATTTGTTACAAGTAGGCATTATAAGGACCACGTAGACTAGGGAGTTGAACAAAATAGGAAATTTTCAACAACTCACAGTACTGGGCAAAGTTGGCTGAATCTCTTTAAAGTAAGTCATTTGTAGTTCATATACAACACAATCATTACATTTCTCACAACCGCACGCCGCAACAACACACACACATACTCACATTAACTACTGAGTTTATTTGGAGGTATCTGGGCCTTGGTGTTTCCAGAGACCAACAGGCACCTAAATCCTGTTCGAGGACACTCGTTGGTGGTTGTGGATTGTATTTGCTCAGTTGGGTCTAAGCATTCAGCAATGATACATGGGATGATGTTGGTTGTAGCTCCATCATTAACATGCACCAGATGTACTTTAAAATATCCTATGCATATGGTTATGAATAGAGGGGTTGTCATTAATTCACCATTTTGGGGATTAACCTTGATTTCACTATTGCAAAATGTTAAGGGTGTTTACTTCTCGTCCCTTAGTGAAGGAGGAATCATCACTACATGGATGACTTTCTCATTAGCAGGGATGTTCTCACTAATGGGGATGGAAGTCAACATTTTGACTAACATCTCATGATTTATGATAGAAGTCATGATGAGATCATACCAGCTTAAACTTATATTCTTCTACTTGAGGGATTTCTTGACTTGGTCTATCTCATTGAGGAAGTTTTTATCATTAGCCATGTCCTTGTCACTTCGATTGTGCTTCACTTTCTTCATGCACCCAAAAATGTGCACTTTGGCCCTAGGTTGTACTTGTTGGGGCTTTTTCTCATTATTCTAATTATGGGCTTTGGTGTCCTCTTATGGCTTGTTGGTTGAAGTGAGTTGGGTAGAGGAGGTCATGGGTATAGTTGAAATGAGAGTGGCCTTCGATGACCCCCACTTCTTTTCATGCCCTTATCTACTCATCACCCTTGTTGTTTGGCTTTTTCTTAGGCATCTCCCTCTATTTGGCTAAAGTTTTTTGATTGTCAGATATTGGTTGTGAGGAAGAGGTAGTAGCATTAGCCACCATATGGGGGCATTATGCAGTTGGTTGGGCTACAACTACTTGGGTTGTGTTGTGTTAGGGGACCTTGATAATAAAAGGTTCCCTTAGAGGTACTCATGATGGTACTCATATGAAAAAGGGGGTTCTTGAGCTATGTGAAGCTAAAGAATACCTTTCATCATAGAGGGGTACTTGAATCATGAATGGTTCTCTTACAAATCTTTGATCATCATTAATGTGATGAAATAACATAAGGAATTTCATTAGCATTCAATGGGTCTTTGTAAAACTACATCAACTAGTTTTTTTGATAAATTGGATTAGAAGCATCTAAGACTAGTTCCCCCCTATCTATCGTCCTTTGCAAGTCATCCTTCAACACAAGGAAGAAGTCTGTGTCATAACTAGGTAGTTGATGATAATGGCAAAAGCATTCTAGTTTGAAGTATCTAGAAAATTGGGGATGATCCTTTATTTCTTGAGTAGGATCCTTGGCTATTTTGCATAGTCACTTGTGTTTCTTTCGAATGGCTTCACTCATTTGTTTTTATTGCATGTGCACACTCTTTAATAGTTGATCTAGAAACTTGGATGGTTTTATAGGTAAGGTTATGTATTTTCTATAGTCTTTTTGCTCAAAATTTGACCTAGCAGTAGTCAATGTGGTGATTGCAAAGGTTGATGGTTGATTATTATGATCATTAGTGGGGGCCTTGGGTGGGTAGGCACTAGGCCCCTTGCTTGTAATCTTTGTTTATTTTGTCACAGCATCTATGGTTATGTTTTTTTTTAATCTTTTCTTTGTCTCTCCGTGCATGTTGATTCTTGTATGCTACATAGGCTGGATCATGATTGGCCTCTACAACATCTTTTATGTTCTTGGTTTGCGAGAATGCTTGGCTAAGAGACCATGGATCAAGGTAGTTTTAACTTGATAAAGTTTTTCACTGTTCCCTTAAATATGGCTAACAAGTGGGCTTTGGCTATAGGCCCTGGTATTTCATCAAGTAGTCCATTCCATCACTAGATGAATTTCTACACAGGTTTTAGGAATCCTTGCTTAACCTTCATGAGTTAGTTAAGTGTTATGTCAGGCTTCAAGTTATACTTGAAGTGATTGAAAAACTAGGAAACCAAGTCCTCCAAAGAGGATATGGATCCCTTAGGTAATGCGTAGTACCAATCAAGTGATTTCCCGGTTAAAGATAGGGAAAATCATCATGATGCTATGAGGGCATGGCTACAAGAGTGAACATTTGGATTGAAAAGTAATAAGGTGGGCATTGGGATTACCTTCTTTTTTATATTTGCTAAATTGGGAAATAGGGACACCAAGAGGAAGTGTTAAGGATGGAACCACATGATTGATGGGATCATCTTGGTAGAAGTCCATAATATTGATAATTTGTAAGGTAGAGACTTTAAGCCTCTTTAGCTTCTCTATTAGGTCCTAGATCATCTTAAAGGCTTGATTCAAACACTACAGTGGCCCTATTGGTCATGGGGTTTGTACATAATGTTGTGGTATTTATTGTAAGGCTTGTGACCTCACTATGGGTTGCATGGTAGAAGGAAGTGGGTGTGTTATGGTTGTGGCTTGTGGACCAAACAATAAAAAGGATGTTTATGCTGGTACTTGAGGCAAAAATGGGACAAATGGGGTGTGTGATCCCTAAGTTGCTTGGGATCCCATGGTGGAACCCAAAAAATTAGTTAATGGATTTGTGGTAATAAAAACCACCATTGATGGTTACATAGATTGAGGCCATGTAACAAATGGCATTGATGGGTTATGGATCATAGTTTATGGCATTGATTGAGTTTGATCTATGGCTATGACCAATGTGGGATCAACTATGGAAGATGGCAACACCATGTCCATGGAGAAAACAAAGGCATGAGGGGAAGGCTTGATGGCCTTGGGGGTTACTTGTTGTAACAATCCCCCTAGGATGTTTTTAGGTTCAAATTCTCCCCCAAATTCATCCTCCTCTTCCTGTTATTCCTCAGAGCTATGTTTTTCATCCTCTTCCTCCATCTCAATCAATTGGGCTAGTATACATGCATAGATATCATATACAGGTATCTAGTCATAGGGGGAAGGGATGTACTCCTTACCATTACAATGGATAGGTTTGAACTCCCTTTTGGCTTCTGCTTCCAAACATGGAGTGAACATGCTAGCTTGTATTTTGGCATAGATGAAGTTATATCGGTCTCCATTTGTGATTGCAAAATCAAGAATTTTCCCTCTAACCCTCGAAGGATTCCTACATTTGATGATAATAGGATCTTTAGGGTCATATACCCTCATGGATTATTGACTACGATCTTCACTAGTGAAGGTGAGAGGCGACTTAGTAGATTTCTAGAAAGACATGACTATGGTGTTGAGAATGGCTTAAAACAAGGCTATAAAAGATAACATAGAAGCAAATTCTAGCGAATCAAATTCAAAAATGTTTAAAGGAAACAAAAACGGCTGAAAACAAAGTACTTACTAAAATTAGTAAGTTGGGGTAAGGGGGGTTTCTCCCTTTACCAAAAATGGAAAGTTGAAAAGGTTAGTAACTAGCCTTACCCACACTAGACTTCCAACTACCTATACATAGAGTATCACAGGGAGGAAAGAAAAGGGGGATGAGATCATGGAAATCTCACCCCTTCTATTCCAACATTGATGGGAAGAAAGTGGAATGTTGGGTTTTGGCAAGCTACCAATTTTCTTAGCTTAACAAAAATGGGGGAAGCTAACTTCCAGAAGTTTGGTAATCCCATAAGGGTTGCACCATCAACTTTAGAAGATGAAAAAGATTGAAATTGGTAGCAAAAAGAAAAGGAGAAAGGTTTCAACTTTGCTTTGGGGCTGAAAAATTTACAGCAACTGCTATGAAAAACCACCATCCAATTGCCTACAACTTTCATGCTGCAATTTTGGTCACAAGGGGGAAGGGGTAACATTGATCTTTGAGGAGTTTCAACTACAAAAATATGAAAAAAGGCTTTTAATTTGCAATTTTGGTGTCGAGGAGAGTTGGTATTAATCCTCTTCCATGCTAGCCTTCCTAGTTACTTCTACATTGGGTATGGCAAGGGGAAAGAAGGGGGGGTGAAATAATGGGAATCTCACACCTTCTTAACCAACGTTAATAAGGGGAAAGGATGAAAAATCAAAGTGAAAAGTTGGCATTTTCCACTAAGAACTTAGTTTTGGCAGGTTTCCAATTTTCTTAGCTTGGAAAAATGGGGGGAACCTAACTTCTGAAAATTTGGTAATTTCCATAAGGGTTGCACCACCCACCTTGGAAGCTATAAAAATTGGTATTAAAAGGGAAAGGTGGGGAAAGATTTCAATGCCAGCCTTGGGGTTGAAAAATTCATAGCAATTGATGTAAAAATCCATCACACAACCACTTGCAACTTCCATGCTGTAGTTTTAGTAATAGGGAGGAAGACCAGCATTGGTCCCTTAATGTCTTGGCTATGAGAAATTAAAGAAAAGCTTGTAAATGGTGGTGTTGGCAATGGAGAAAAATAGATCTAGTCACAAAATTTGGGTAGAGGCCCTCCTTCTAGGACCAAGAAAAACTATTACAATTAAAAAATTCGATCATTGGAAAAAATCGAAGGAGATCCAATGCATAGCAGTTCCTCAACCCATGAATTCCTAGGGCCTTCATAGAAAAATGGAATTTGGGGCACCCTAGCCAATTGGTAGATCAACCAAGGACTTACGAAATGCAAAGTGAATAAATTGTGAAAATACAATGCAAAAATTAAAAATCTAAAAAATAAAAGGAATATACTAATTGCACACACAATGAAACTTTAAAAATTTATTAAAATAATAAAGAATATGTTTTAGAAATGTGTAAAAAATAATACCTATAAAAGCAAAGGGATGGTTCACTAGTGTAGAAGTTCAAAGCCCATTGAAGCTAATGCAATCTGCTCCATGATTTGGGTACTAAGCCACTCCTAAGGCTTTCAAACCTCCATTGCTGTAATCTCATATCTATAAGTTGGCTATGCTGGGGGTGAGAAAAGTGGAAAATTTGGTTGCCAAAGTGTTCCATGTTGTGGGTTGGGAATCCCAAAAATGTAGCAGTGACACCAAAAATCCACAAATCTCAAGGCTATACTGCTTTCATGCTGGGGTTCAAGAGAATGCAAACATGTGAAATTGTAAGAACTCTTAAGTTCTTGAGAATGTCTCAATGTGGAATTCTAGAAAATTTTATTTTAAGCACTAAATTAAAAATCTTTGCTTGTGTAAAAATTGCTGAACCATGCCAAAAAAATTGCTAAACTATTTATAGATTATGGAACCTATCACATACCCACCCCCAAATGATGCTGCTACCTGATGAAGATGGAGTCTCTTTATAATAAATGTTATTGTTATCTTAAAAAGACCCGAAAGGGTAGTAATGATTAAGACCCAAAAGAGCATGTTGTAATAACGAATGCGTTTCTTTAGGTAACCTTTGGGGGTTTGATCGAAAGAATTTATACTTGGGGTTTGAGGTCATGCCAACATAGAGTGATGGCATCGGTATAGGCATGTCATGGGAAGCTGGGTGAAGTGATACAGGAAGTGGACTGGCCATCCCTTCTAGCTAAGTTATAGGCCCAACCATGATGGCAATGCTAGATTACCTCTAAGGGATAGATGTCAAAGGAAGAAAATCCCAAGAAACACCCTCATAGCATGATCCAAATAAACTTTTCCATATCAATAAAGCATCTTTTTCTTTCTCTTTCTGCATTTTTCCTATTATTTCCTTTATACATAATGTCAAATATCACATATATTTTGCATTTGGTATATTTTCTTCATATGCATAATGTCTAATATATCGTATATTTGACATTTGCCATGACATCTGGGGACAAGATGTCATAATTGGTATTAGAGCAAACCATGACACAACGGCCATTCAGAACCATGGACTGACTACAACATGAACTTGATGATAAACTTTGAACCCACAACACAGGGAAAGCCATTGATCATCATTGGATGTACCATATGTTTGTGATGTAGGTTAGAAGATGCATTTACATTGATTTCACAAATAATGGATTAGGCATCTAGATCCTCAAGACCAAAAAAATTCTTTCATGGATATCATTAATCAATGAAGATTTGATCACACGTTATCAAGATTTATCAATTACAAAAGATGTTGCTAAGACAATGATACACTGGTCAAGGTAACTCTTACCCATCTTAATACTATAATTATTAATTAATTAAGGTCATTGTTAAATTTATTTAAAAAAATGTTAGTAACCATGACCTAAATTGATCTTTGTTTTGTTAAAACTCATTATCCAAATAATCGAAAAGATAGTAAGTTACCATATATCATACTAGAAATGTTAGTTTAACAAAATAGGCTATTTTGGTCCTTTTAAATCTTGAGACTTCAACTTCATTTTTAAGCCCTAAGACTATGTCCACTGCATAGCACTCATCAAGATAATTCCAACAGTTCAAATTTCATTTCAATCGGACTTACGGTTTGGGAGATATCAATGTTTAAAGTTTCTCGTTATACATGCATTAAAATAATATTAAATTATTAATTTATTATTTTAACAAAAAAATTAAAATTTAGGGTCAGGAATCAACTTGAAATCATTGTCTACCCATATCAAACCTCCACCTTAACATTGACCGAACCACCACGTCAATCGTTGAGATAAGATGGATTAAAATAATAATAAAAAATGGGAGGTTATGGGTTCAAACCATGACCCCACAACTTTAAAAAAATTTGTTTAAAAAAATGATGAAATAAATAATAATAATAATTTTTTTATTAAAAAAATAATTTTTGGAGGCTGCATCGACCTACAAGGACCACACAGGCCTGCAGGCTGTGTTGGTCCTAACCAAGCCACTATGGCGCATAGGCCATCTTTAGCTCATATCATGCCATGTCTCTCCACCATCATATTCTACCACCCATCATGTGCACCACCACCTACATCGTGCTCTACCACCACTTACTACCATCGCCTGTCATGCCCTGGAGCATGACCACTACTGCGTCCTAGACCACACTTGATCACCTACTGCAAAAACCCTCACCTGTAGTCTGCAGAAACCTCACTACATTTTTCACAACCACCATTGACTATGCTGTAGATGCTTGTTAGTGTCATGAATCATCGCCTCCCATGCCACCGATCATCTCCTTCCAAGTTGCTGAAAACCACCTCTTGTGCTACCAAACATTACCTCCCAAGCCAGTAAAAATCACCTCTCACACCACCAAAAATTGCCTCCCATGCCACCAAAAACCACCTCTCATACCACCAAAAACTACCTCCCATGTCACTAAATACTACCTCTCATGCCACCAATCATCACCTCCCCCATCGTTGATCATCGCCTCTCCCTTTGATGCCAAAAAAACCCTGGTCGTTAATGTTTAGGACTGTGTAGGCCTGTGAAGGGTCATGCGAGCCTTGTGCTAGGATGCACGAGCTTTGTGAAGGGCCATGCAATCCTAGTGATTAGTTGCACTAACCCTAGCAAGGGCTACATAAGCCCAGTGATGGGTCACACAGGCCCTAAAAAGGGGCATTGCAGGCCCAAGAAATGGCCACGCAGGCCCAATGGAGGGTTGCATAGCCCCAAAAAGGGCAGTGCAAGCCTTGGAATCGACCTTGCATGCTGCTAAGGAGGGCCACATAGGCCCCAAGGAGGGCCATGTAGACCCAACATAGCACAATCCCCACTGCCACCGATGTTCGTGTTTCCTGCCACGCTGACGTGCACCTCTTTGCCTACCGCTGCCTCTGTCAATGTGTCCAACCTAGTCATCAATGTCACCTAGTAGCCACCCAAGCCATTGTTGATGAGCCACCATGGCTGTTTCTACCATCATCCTTACTACCACATAATGGAAAGATTATCCATCAATGAACAAAAAATTCAAAATTTCTATCAACTGACGAAAATTTCAAAATGCCCTTCAACTGATGAAAAATTAAAAATTATCACAATCAAGCTATTAATTTAAATTGAAAACACATGAGAATAAATTTTAAAATTGGAATTCAATGTGTTGGTAGCAATAAGGATAAGAATTTCATAATTAAGTACACTTGCCTTGGAGTAGAACTAGGATGGGTAACCTCTCGAGAAGTCTCATTTTTCATGCTAAAGGGCTTCAACCTTAGAAGCCATAACTTTTGATTTTGATAAATTTTTTTGATAAATGAAGAGTTTTTGCTTAGAAATTTCAAGCTTTTGAACCCAATGGTAAAGTCAAATTCATCCCAAGGAACACTAAAAATTACTTTTTACTCCTTGCCTGATATAGTGCCTTGAGATCCTTAAAAGTTTAATTTTCACACAACTCAAGCATATGATGTCCATTTTTAACATATAACTAGTCATTTCCAACATTTTTCATCCTTCTGAACTCAATGGTAAGGTTAGATTTATCATATATACATCCAATAATTCAATGATATCATAAATTCAACCTTTTGGGCTTAAAGATTTAGTGCATAAACCTTACAGATAGTTTTAAGATTACTATGCATGTCATTAATTACACTATTGGAGTCATTGTTCCTAAGGGAGGTAGAGAGGTTGTTAAGAATTAGATAATATAGTTTCATATTACTAAAATTATATAATGTTGTTAAATATTACTAATAATAAGGTAATGTAATTATATATTACTAAAATTAGATAATGTAGTTATTTAGGTTATGTAGTTGATTATCAGCCGATGTATTAGTTAATGATCAATTGATGTATTAGTTTGAGAGTTAGTTTAGGAAATAGAACAATAACATAGGACAAAACAACATGGAGACTCAAAATCTCATTTCGATAAAGAGTATGATACTCATGAAGAGAAATGATTCAGAAAAGAATCCAAGAATGAGAATGAAAGTTGTAACATACAACATGCTTGCAAGATCCCTAGCAAGTGAGAAACAATATTTGTTATGTCCACCATGGGCTTTGAATTGGCATGAATATTGATATCCAAACATCTTAGCAAAGTTAAAAGATGTGGATGCTGATGTATTGTGCTTACAAGAAGTCTTTCCATGGGAATTTCTATATCAATTTAAATCATATTTGGAAAATATGGGATATAGAGGTATTTATAAGCAAAAAGGTTCTTGCAGAAGTTCTTCTTTTGAGTTGTACAGATTAGCATATTGCAAAAATCACAACATGGATGGTTGTGCAATCCTTTATAAAGAAGCCAAGTTTGAATTAGTACAAGGATTTGAATGGGGTTTAGAAAATATGATTTTTGAAAATTGAGAACTTCAAGTGATGGATAAGAAGCAACAATTAAGATTTCTGAAAAATCACATAGCCTCAGTAATGCTTCTAAAAGTTCATCTATCAAGAAGATGTGTATGTGTGGTTAACACACATTTAATTTCCAGATAAACATGTTCAAATGTTAGACTATGTCAAGGAGCATATTTGATTAAGCAAACAGAAGAAAGTTTGAAGAATAAGTTATTAATAAGTTATGCTAAGTTATAATGTCATTCATGAGGAGAATACTTTATTTTTTGGTAAAAATTATGGTAGTAAGTAGAACTTTAACTATGATTAAAATAAGTTTGACACCTGGTCTTGTTAAAAAGACTGTGGTAAGAAAATTTTGCAAGCAGTAGTAGCTGAAAATGAAGAGAAGTGGAGAATAAAAAATTTTCTCAAAGAGTTATATGATGCATTAAGTGATTAAGAATTATTTATTAAAGAACATGAACAAATAAAGGTATCATATAAACTATATAATGAAAAAGAACCAAAATATGAGGAGGTACTTGATGATATAGGACCTCATCTCAAACTTCATTAATCTTCTCTTCTCATCTACAAGCAAGCTTCAAGGTAAGTTTTCATCTCCTTACTGGCTAGATAATTTATAAGTATATGATTTTAGAAATCAAAATTGTTTTTGATTCATGCTTACATTACTTATGGAATGTTATTTCTTGATTAGCAAGTTGTTAGAATAATTGTTTAGAGTATCTCTTGTATTCACTTTGAGCTTTATGCAATTGGTTTTATGAATATATGTGGTGTAGCACTTGTAATAATTTCTTCTTAGGCTAAACTTCTTGTGATGATCTATTTCTTAGATCATGTCCTTTGGGATATTCTAGCCATTGTTATGATAAGTCATGAATTTTTAGTAGATTCAACTCTAAAAATTATATCAAAATTACTGATTAGAGACCTTAGTCTCTACATTTGATCTTAACATTAATCTATAGTTGTAATTTTTTGATGACGTACGATGATTACTTCCTTGACAATCATAAGATGATCTTAAAAGCCCAAGAAGAGCTACACATGTGTAGGGGGAGCTTATTCCTCATTATCTATCCTCATCTTGGAGGTCACTAATGTAGGGGAAGTCTTTGGAGGCTTCTACCAAGAAACACTCAATAGCAAAATATCACATTCCAAAATAAACAAGGATTCATGTCATGCAAGGGTATGGTATAGCATCCAAGGTAAAAATATAATTAAATCTTGCTTAAGATATCTTATAAACATTTACCTTGTAATATTTTTTGGGTATTTTTTGAACATCTTGTTAAAAATCTACTTGGCTATTTTTTGGCATTCGCTTGTTTCTATTTGGTATTTTTCCTTTATGAGAATTTTATTTTACTTTTACAAGCATGTCCTTTCCTTCTTGCCATTTAATTATATTCATAATTCTTTCAAAGGAGTTGAGCAATTATGGAATCATGAAATATTAATTTAACTAATGAGTTTATTGGTTTAACTAATGTTACTTGATCCTCATTGCTCAAAAATTGGATTTTGATAAGGAGAAGATCCTATTTGTTTTGACATCTTCAAATCTATGAAGATTTTTCTAATCAATGGATTTCTTTTATGAAAAAATGTTTGTATCTCTCTACAACTTGATATGAATGTATTACTATGAATACATCTTCCCTTGAGTACTTATGATCTCTCTTGTTAATAAGGTCTAAGCTAAAGCAAGAAGCACTCATATTTCTATTTTGGAGGCCTGTAAGGGAGTTATTGATATTGTTTGAATAATAGACCTTAAAATTTCCAAAAATTATTATGATCATTATGGACAACTTTAAAATTTCTCTATTCAATAAATGATATATTTTTATAAGATGAGTATAAAGGCTGTGTTGCCATGGATATCTTTTGTGACAATGGTATAGCTATGACAGAGCAAACTTGGAATTTTTATGTCCTTTTCCTATTTCACAAAGGGGAGAAGTTTTTGTTTCTTGCACATGTGATCTTTGGGACTTTGCACATATGTGATTCATGTGATGTTAGACTAATGTTGTTTTTTTAACAATTGCAAATTTATGTGGACTGTTGGTCAAATGACAATTTGTAAAAGAGTTATAGATAGATGATTTTTTCCTTTGATATCTCTATGTAGTAATCTTTTCAACCTTGCTTTTGCCTTTGCATCATTTCATTATTTTCCATGTTCTATTGAATAACCTTGAACCTTAATGCTTTATCCTAGTCCTTGACTACCATAGAAATTTATATGTCTAAATATATTTATTGGTTTTTAGAGCTAAGTTTATGTGTTTTATCCTTTTTTATGCTATTCAAAAAGGGGGAGAGTATACTTATGGATATTTTTCGATATTTGCATATCTACTAATCCATTTTCTTAATTTTTGAATAGCACCAAAAATGGGGAGATTGTTGACCTTTTGGTATGTCAAAACATTAAGAAAATGCAACATAAGAATGTTTGTATGTTCATATGGTTGTTGTGTTTGTAAGACTTGGATTAAGACAAGAAGGAATGTGGAAGTTCAAGAACATGGACAAGGAACAAAGACTTCAAAGATCCAAGAGAAGCTTTAGCATTGAAGAATTATTTCTAAATAAGACATCTTGTAGAAATAGTAGAAGTTTACCATCAAGTGAAGACGTCTCCAAGGAAAAGAAGACATCTTGGTAGAATTGGAGGCAGCATAGGAGAAGATGTATTTGGAAAACAAAAAATTTCTTTCTAGATAGAAAGACATCTTTCATGAAAAGAAGATGTGTTTGCAAAATGAAGGTCCATTGCAAAAAATATGTCTTAGTCTTGAAGAAGATGTCTTTTCAGAATGAAGGTCCATTGTAGAAAGACATCTCTGTCTTAGAGAAGATGTCTTTAGTGATCGTTAACTAGTCATTGCATGAATTTTGAGGTGATTTCAGAAACATATTGGCTATAAGAATACTTCATTCTCATTGGAAAATGGGCAAGCATTATGTACTTTCATTGTATTCATCAAGAAATCATTGTAATCATTATTTTTCCTCATTGTACATTCCTTTGTTTGTTGTAATTAGTCAAAGTGAGCTATACCTCAAAGTGCAAGGATTAACAAACTTAGTTGCATTCTTTCCCTGTGATTATTGTTCTCTATTTTTTCCCTATGGGGTTGATGTGCTTCTTGCAATAAGGCATCTTTCTTGAGGTTGTTGGGATCTTGTGAGATTGAGTGTTGGTATAGTTCCACAACACTTCGAAGTGGAGCTCAAGTTGTAAAGGTTGTGGGATCCTGAAAATCACATTCTAAGCTTGTAGGGACCTTGCAAGATTGAGTGGATTCATAGTGTTGAATCATTCCATTGTAGAGCTTAGATCTTGTATAGGGTATGATACCCTTCAAACCATATTTAAGAGTAACAAAGTCCAAAGGTATGCTTATAAAGTACCCTTTAAGTGTGGACTACCCACATTAGAGAACCATGTTAATTTTGGTTTGTGGTTTACTTCAAAGAATTTTTTATTTGAGGAACTTATTCATCTTCCCCCACCCCCACCCCCACTAGAAAACACCCCCACCCCTCCCCCCCTAAGTTCAATGATCCTCAAATGAGATGGATAGGAAGAAACTCCCCTTCTTATGCCTAATGAGAAAAATCTACAAAAGGGGAGCTATAGCCTGCTACTCAAATGATGTGATCTGTAGAGTGTCTACTACATCCTGGTAGGAGATTATAAAGGATAGAGCTCTGGGAAAACTTCAAGAAAAGAAGAAACCATTACTACCATCACCTGCAACATCAAATACAACATAAGAAATTTTAGTAGTTGTAGAAAGACTAAAAAAGATCAAAGATTAGCTACTACAATAATAGCAATCCTCCTAAGATGGTGGAAAATCTTTATTCAACTATCTAGTCATGACTACTTAAAGGAGGTCATAAGGATCATTAGTTAGTTGGACAATGAAATAGCACCACTATTCTCAATGTAAGGAAACTAGGCACCTATTAATTCTAATCCAACTTCTAGAGAAGTTATTATGTTCATTCTAGGACAAGAATTTTCAAAAATTGTTGGGAATGTAGTAGCTTTCTTTGTGATGTTGGAAGAAGGAAAAGAAGTGACGATCATGGTCATGCCACACAAGGGCTAAGAAATAGTAGCAAAGATGGTGGTGGATCACATTGGAGGAGATTTAAGTGCTCTTGCAACATCTATCCCTGATGTTGTTGCCATGGAAGATATCCAAACATTCGCTAGAGTAGGGAGCACAAGGATGAGCACTACCCAACATGAAGAACTATTGGAATGATTAGTGGAAGCCATAAAATCAATTCTTAAGGTATTTGATCTTTCAGAAGATATATCAACCACTTAGTCATAGCTATTAGAGAAGAACAATAAGCTATTGATTGCTAATGCATAACTTAAGAAGGCCACCATCAATAATCAATAGTTTGTGGCTAATAGAACTTAGAGCCCATCTCTTTAACCTTGTCATTATTAGGTCAAAACTTATAAGAGATGAAAATTTTCAATAGCTTTAATAGAAATATGAGAGGATAAGAATGCTAAGGAAATTATGATCTTTGAGGTGTCACTCTTAAAAGATATGGTCAATAACATTAACCGTGACATCTCATAAGTTTTTAAGGAAAACCTAGTACTAACCCATAAGAACCATCACTTGCAAAATGTTGAGTAACAAAAAGTTTCAATGGTGGAGTATATTCACTAGTAGTAGGAACAACGTGCCAAGGAAACTTGGATTTGAGGAGGTTGACTATAGAAAATAGAATTATCTTGATGGAAAAGGTTCAAAACCTTTGCCAAAAGATAGCAATTGAGATCACTGCCTAGAAGAATGAAGCCCTAAAATATGAACGAGTGAAAAATCACTATAGGATCCAGGCAGGGATTCTTAATGAAGTTAATGAAAAAGAAATCAAGTTGGCCAAGACAAAGGTGAAGAGGTCATCTAACAATTTCAATAAAGGAAATGCATGATATCCATCTTTAATGAACTTAATGTATATAATGAAGTAAAGATCCACTAGAGGAGTTGCAAATAGAAAAGGTGACTAAGTATATGAAGCTTGCCAACCTTTGATACCCAAACTTGGAAATCCTGACTATGGGAAGGCCTAGAATAGAATTAAAGAAGAAAGTGGTCAGCTCTTATCTCCTTTCTAAGGTAGAGTTTATGCTCTACAAGAAGACCATGGAAGTGGCTAATGTAGAGCTTAAGGTTCTCAAGAGAAAATTCACTGATCAAAGATCTATAGTTGAGAACCTAACTAGAAGAATAAGTGATTACCAAAAGCTACAAAACCTTGTCTGTATGTTTGACATTGAACATAAACAATTTGCAACCTATTTTGTCAAGATAAAGGAGATGTTCTTGATACTATCATACCTATAGGATATTCCAACACTAGTACATCTAGGCAAAGCAACCTGAATTGTTCATGACCCACATGGAAAAGAGGAAAAAATATAAGCACTTATACATACTTTTTAATTTTCAATAATGACAACCAAGAGCTCCAATAGCACTAGGACATGATGAAGAATCTTTCTCACTACATGAGCCTCCACCTCTAGGCATAGTATGAAATCCTGATTCCATCCATTCTTACAACACCTACCATTTTTAGGTGTCTAGTTTCATTATAAATTGCTCCAATTTTTTTAATTCATACTACATGGCACTCAAGAGTTAGTCAATTAGTTCCATACTTCTCCAAATTTTTTAAGAAACTCAATTTCATTTTTTTTTACATAAGGATGAANTTTAAGAAACTCAATTTCATTTTTTTTTACATAAGGATGAATTTTTGTTCAATCATGGGGTTATGATGAAATGTTAAATAAGGTGACTACTTCAATGTATGCCCTTTGAAACTACCCCATTGACACATCCCTATCAATGCATCTCAAGATGCACTATTACATATGTGTTAATGCTAATCTAGTCATTGCCTATATAAGTATGCACACCTACTATATTTATGGGACTATTTGGTTAATACCTTAGCCAAACTCATGTACTTTCTTTCCATAGAACTTAGTAAACATTTTCATCTAAGTGCTCACAACATGAATTATAGTGATTATATGGAATTTTATTTGAGAGTAATATGTACTTGGACATAGTTGCATGAATGATAATAAAATTGTGATTTTTTCTATTCATTATNAAAATAGTAAAAATTATAAAAATGAATATCTTACACCTCAATCACACTTAATGATACAAACAAGTTAACAGAAGTGATGATTCGAAAGACAATGACTAGTAATCGTGCCTTTTACCATCTAAGAATATAAGCCACTTAGGTAAAACATAGTTCATAAATTCAACCAGATTATGCATACACACTAGTAATTCATATGATTAGGCATAGGAAATACCTACTTCTCATCAATGGTATAAACTTAAATAATTTCTTGAAAACTTGGGCTCCAAGGAGTTACATACAATTGAAGCAATACAACATGTACATATCTCATACACATTTTATACTCCAAGGGATCACATACATATGAAGCAATATAACATGTACATGTATCTTAGGCATCTTATGCTCAAGGTATCACATACACATATAAAAAATGACAATAATACATCACACATAATGTACAACTAGCACATAAGTTACGATATACAACACATGTTCCCAACAACTAGTGCTTTAAGGCACATCTTCACACATAATACATAACCCTATGATAGTTGACATATTCACCTTTAATGTATACAATGATATTATTAACATGAGTTCTCATACCATAATAAATGCCTATATGTCTTTTAGTAGTTTCCAATAACATACATCACTACTGGTGCTAGTGTATACTGCCTCATATGTAGCCCCACGCTGCTAACCTTTTGTAGGGTAGATCCATGCATGTCCATGTATCCCAAGATCTAGTACCATAGGTCCTAAATATATTCTTTCACTCTCAATATGAGGACTAAGATAGGAGCCTTGCTGATGCATCTAGTGGGATTCCAATTCATCTTATCCAAGATGTCCAATTATTAACTGATCCACATCCTCATGTTGGCTACACTAATCCACATGTACACATCATATCAATGATATGATTATAGCATATACACATACGTTATCAATACATGAGTATCACATGAGCATCACATCGATCAACATATAAGCCTTATAACATATGCATGGCTAACAAAAAAATCATACTTTAAGAAAAGCATAGTGTACTAACTAAAGATCCCAATAACAAGTACTACAGGAATAAGTAACATCATAAATACATGCACCTAAAAGGCTTTACATAATATTCATTTTATACTAAACATCAAAAATTCAAATTTTAAAAAAGATGACTATTTTATACTAGCCGTAACCTCAACCATAACTCACATCACACATATGATAATCCTTTTTCAAGGACTATGATCTTAGCATGGCTCACACTAAGCCCATGCTTCTTCACTTAATATCATTAGGATATTAACACCATAGCATTATGATCAAGTCTTACTCACACTCATAATATAATAAAACTTAAACATTCATCATGATCTAAGTATGCTTGTTTTATGAATTGTGTCCTTTCTAGCCCTTGTTGTAACCTTGCCATAACTCCATCATGATTCTTATTTTTTATAAAAGAAAATAATAGAACACATGTTAAAAATCTAGCATGATGAGATTCAGGGTCACATTCCATATAAAATTCTATGTACGAGTATCCATATTACCCAAAATCATTAAATTGCAATCTATAAATAACTTGTGACTACATTATAATGATGTGATAGAAAGTAATTCATAAAAACTTAACAATTCATTCACACATTTAGATAGCATCCAAACATAACATCATGTTCCTAAGTTCTAGAGACCAACAAGAAAATATTTGTTATCACCAGGACCATTAGTCCATAATGCCAATAATATCAATTCAAATCATAAAAATATCATGACAACTTTACATTAGAGTTCTACACTAACACAAAGAACTCTTGATGATCTAGGAGCTCAAAAACATAACATGAAATCTATTTATTTCACTAACAAGCCCACAAGAATGCATAATAATATCAAAACACAAATGAGAGAGAAGTAAAGAATTTCTTCTAAAATTTGAAAACCTACAAAAACTAGAAACTAAAAACTAAAGTATCAAAATGCTTTCTAGAAAGTCCTAAATCCTCTAGAAATTGAACCATGCCTTTCAGATCATATCATGCATAGCACTATCTTCTCATTGTCCTAGAAATTACAAAAATTAGTGAGAAATGAAGGAAATCAAAGGAGAAGAAGAAATGTGAAGAAAAAAACAAAAAAAATAGGGATGCATAATTAGGAGGGAAGAAATGAAAAATTAATTATGTTTTATTTTAAAACTAAAATACAAATCCATTTATTTATGATTATTTTTTAGAAATTTTTCTATCATTTTCATCATACCAACTAATACCAAGTGATCCATGCTACATAACATACTCTTGAAATATCTAATCAAAATAATGATTTAACCTATTGACATCATAATCCAGGTAATACATGTTCATGAGACCATATAAGAATCATAACTTATGCCATCTAATTCATAACATCACAGTCCTAACATACTAAATATCATGACCTCATAACATGATCAATCAAATAATACTAATCACAATCACATAACATGGTTTGCAAAATAACACTAATAATATGTACATAATACAACTAGGACATGTATTTCAAGATTTTAATTTCTTGATGATCTATATTCCTTCACAATCCTCATGACTTGCTAGCCAAAATACCAAAATAGATATCCAACAAAATGAGTGTGCATAGTCATGGTATCATAATCACATTCATACTTATAATATTAACAACTCTTATAAAATATTATTAAAATAATATAACTAGATATATGTTCCCCATAACCCCCTAGGTATCCAAAACTAATCACATAAGCATAACATAACATAATACTATGGGATCTTACAATGAGGGGTTACGTTCTTTCTTACTTAAAAAGTCTTCCTTCTAGAAGATCTCTAGATATGATGCTCATATATTAGTCTCTGCCTACCAGGTAGTCTCTTAGGTATCATGACAATCCCATAGTACCTTTAGCATAGGTACTAACCTATGACAAAGTTGTTAAACCATATTTTCAATAATCTAAATCAATCTTTCTATGTACTTAACATTAGGTTGTACCTATATATCCATCTAATCTATCACAGGTACATTTAGTATATATTGCCATAACATAGATATATAAAATACCTTATGAACCTCTAACAACTATGGCCGCAAAGCTAGTCTATAAATCATTCAAATGGCCCAATGTACCTCAATTCTACCTTTTAGTTTTGGCCAAATCTCATCAGCTCCCTTAGGGGTGATACTCATAGAAACACTTGATCACTACTTAAAAACTCTCCAATGATCTCCTACGTCAATTAGCATCAACTGCTTGTCTATCCTAAGTTGCTCTTAATTAGTTGCAAATCATTTGAATCTATTTAGTAGTCTACAACATTAAATCCATGCTTACATATTGTTTGTCCTTGATGGTATTCCATCACAATGAACTCTTGCATGACTTGCCATATGGCACTTCATATTGAGCTACTCTCAAACTCTCTTGATAATTACTATTATATGAAAACTTTGTAAGAGATAACATGCAATACCACCTATCTTTAAACTATAGGACACACACTTGCAACATGTCCTTTAGCATCTAATTCATTTACTCTATCTACCCATGGGTATATTAATGATATTCTAAGTTCAACTAAGAACAACATCATTCCAATATAAATCTAACCATCTATTTGAAGCACACCTTGACTATCCACTCTAATTAGTCCACTAGCTGAAACCTATTGTTGTAACTTTCCACATCAAGAATCCTATTGTTATTGTTTCCATAGACTATCATGGAAATCTAATTGGATAATAAGACTACTCAATTCTTTAATAATCCTAGTTAGTCTTGTCAAGCCTATTCTAAATTGTGAAATCAAAAACTATAAGAAGCTCTATCCATCTTCTCTTTCATAGGTCCAACTATGAATGACTCATAAGATATTAAAGACTTTTATGATTAGTCCAAATGGTTACCTACTCATCATACAAATAGTGCATCAAATCTTCAATGAAAAGTGATGAGTGGCGAGATACCCCTACACTCAACCATATGAATACAAGCGTAGCACACGCGATCCGATTGAACTCCACAGACTAAGTGCCTACACGCCCCATGGAACACTTAGGGTTAATTATTCGTTGTCTTCCCAAACTTACTTGTAGTTGTCACAGTGTATGGTTAAGTAAGTCCGATGTATATGATTTTTATAGATTTTTATGTTTTTCTCCTATGCTATTGAGGTGAAGGGTTGAGAAACTAATTCCTAACTCTAACTAATGGACTAAGTCTAAATTACCTAGCATTAGCATCCATTCCCACTTACCATACACACCCTGAACCGATGCAACCATGGCTACCAAACGCTAATCGTTACTAGGATCATCATGCGTAACGCACGTGCTTGAAGTGATTGTACTAAGGTACTTAACTAGGAGGAAAGGGTTGAGAGAATCTAATCTAGCCTAAGTGCGATGAGCAACCGATTCCTTGATTATCCGTACACATCTTGGTGCATCACTACCACTGGGATTACCAAGCGTAGATCCGAGATACGCCACTAGGTTACCAAGTAGTCACACTAGATGCTTGTAATCAAGTCGTACTCATTCCACATTTCTAGGAGTTTAAGGGTGAGAGAGAAAACAATAAATAAAATCCTATTCCATGAACTGCAAGGTTTATCTAGAAAGCTCGTCTTTATTTCTATACACAACTTGTATTTAGGTATAATGTTGCTCAAATAAATATCCATTCACTTTGGGACTCCTACTGCGGGCACATGTAAAATATTCTATCTCTGGAGTGATCAATCTACTAGAGTTTCCCTACTTCTAGCCTCGAATGGGAAAACAAGGGAGAGCCTCCTCTTATTTATAGATATGATGACAGACCGCGATATCGCGTATGCGATATCGTAGGGGACGACGTGATATCGCGGCCCATGCGACATCGCGTCTCATCATACCCCCATGACTAAATGAAAACTCGTTCTCGAGTTCTTACAAAATATTGGGAAGGTATGGGATTATTGAGGGGAATGGAACTAATGGGATGACATGTGAACAGATCAACATTACAAGACTTGACAAAGCTAGTGTTCATGACAACAAGGGTGAACACCTTATTACATTAACATTAGGCCTTATTTGGCAGCTGAGAAAGAGAGAGAGAAAGAAGTGTTGCTGCTACCAACACCTGGATTGTGCCTTTGTTGTCCATCCATAAGTGCGCTATCAATCTTGCTCCTTGCATAATTTCTTTCAGCACTACTCCATTCCAAGTGGTTCCTCCAGATCCAATTCGTTATTGCATGATTACCATCTGCACACACAACACATTTTGATATTAGCAAGGGTAAATGAATCATCATGTAATTGATACCTTGCTTCGGTGTAAGTCCATTGGCTAGGTTGTGGTATGGCTAATACGGATCTGGATATATAATAATGATGACTACCAAAGGTGTAGGGGTTAGGAAAAATTTAAAAAAAATTGGGGCTAGGAGAAAATCGAAAAAATCAGGCCCTGTACCCCCATGACTAATTGTGAACCTGTGGTAGCATTAGAATGGAGAAAGAAAAGGAATAGGAAAGATAGATAAAAAGGGACAACTAAAAACATTAGTGAAATGAATGTCAAGATGGAATGAAAAAATAAAATTAATTGCAANCCTTTGGAACAAGAGTTAAAGACTTAATCTTAAGAATTTACCTAAAAGAAAATAATGTATCTACCAAAATATACACTAATGATACAACTGACAATGAGGTGGAGAGAAGAGAATGGAATGGAATCCCAAGAACAAGGTGGTGTACAGCCCCTTGTGGATTTCATGATTAATGTGACTTGGCAAATCTCATTCCAACTCCAGCCTCAAACCAACCACATACAGTCACTTCGCATCAATGCATTCGTCCAAAACATCCTCTTGAATAACAAGAATGCATCTCCAAAGAGCCACCACCATTCTGGCAAAACAAAGGAGAGAATGGGAAGCGAGAAGGGCCTTATTTAGAGGGAGAACTTTTGGTTCCATAACCAATGCTTGTAGCCCAAGTTTATTTCATCTAAGGGGTGTGCTTTGAATTCTCACTTTTCTTTTCCTTTTTCTTATTTTTTCTTGTTTTGTGTTTTTATGCGTGAGAACCACACCATGCAAAGACTTGATTATTTTTATTGGCTCAACTTCTGATAATTGGGTAACATCGGAACAACAAGAAAACTCAAGAAGAAAACATTCAAGCACCTAAGAGAATGGCCAACACAAAAGCATTAAGTTCCCTTGAAGTCACACCCTTTTCAAACCTTGAGTCCTTCCTTAGTTTGAGAAATGCCCAGTCACTAATTCATTAATGTTCTTATTATGAAAGGGAATGTACATTTCCAAGCCAAAAGAGACCATAGAAATTGGTAAAATGGATGGATGAAGTGAACTCATTGCCTGCCATATCAAAAGAACATACCTTAGTATCAACATCATAACTTAAAGGTAAAAACCAAACATTAGCAATCAATATGCAAAATAGTTCATACCATCATTATGAACACTTATTGGGTGACGAACTTACAAGGTGGATCACACATACACAAACACACACAAAATGGAAAAGTATAACGATATTGAAAAAAAAAGTTAAAGAAATTATTAAAAAAAACTATAAAAGTTAAAGAAATTGTAAAACAAAAACAAGAAAAGTTAAAGAAATTGTAAAACAAAAACGTGTAAAAAAATGTGTTAAAAAACATGTAAAACAAAAACTAAAAAGAACTGAGGGCCCCATATGATTAGCATAGGTAGCCATCTCCCCCATGACTAAGTTGTAAGGGAGAGATCTGAAATAATGAACATCTATTTGAATTTCTTAGAAGTTCCCAACTTCTCCCAATTGATGATCTTAGATTGAAGGGTGGATGTTGGTGACGCTCATATTCCAATGTGTCTATGCCTTCGTTGTTGGCATGGTTTTTCTCCTCAGTTCGTTCCATGCATATTTGTTTGTTCTTTCAAGTAGCTGTCAACCACTGGGTGTCTACTACTTGTTGTGTGGTTTCTACATACATGCATTTTTGCTTCAAAATTTCAAGGGCACACCTGTTACATGAAGGGGGTGTTGTGCATTCCTCCATGTCATCACCCGATGAATCATTGTATGTGATGCATGGAACTTTCCTCTTCTCGATCTTTCCATAAATGTTTATCTTAGATATTTCTAAGGAAAGATCATGGATCCTAAGGCATGCATCTACTGTGCTTAGCCATGCCCTTCCCATTATAATTGGGAAGTCCCCTTCGTTGTTGTCAACATCAATCACCAGGAAATCGGCTGGGTAAGACCAACCACACATAGTGGTAATAATATCCTCCACCAATCCCAAGGGAATGGTGATTGATTGGTCTGCCACCTCCAGTTGGATGTTTCTCTTTTGAAGTTAGGGTAGGTTCTAGGCTTGATACATATCTCATGAAATTAAGTTGACTCTGGAACCTGAGTCAAGAAGAGCCTTATGTGGTGCATTCCTGGCAATTCGAAGGTAGATTAAGGGACTTCCAGGATCAATTAGTTTCCTAGAAAGGTTTCCTACCTTGATCTAGTCGATTACGGTATGTGTTAACATAACCGTGTGCGTTAAGCTCTAATTTTGGATGGAAGGATGCTCCAAAGTGTTAGATGGTGGAGGAGTGTACATGGGCTTAACCACTTGTTTTTGCAAGAGTTTGTCTAGGCTTCTAGTTTTGAAGAAGGATATTATCTTTTTACAGTTGTCAGAACCAGCAACAGGTTAAATATTTACAGCTCTTGCAGCGTGATGTTGTTGTGGTTGAGGAGGGAGTTCCCCTTGCATTGTTGGAGCAGGAGGTGTTGTGGGAACTACAAGTGGAAGAGGTGCAGATGGAGTTGGAGGATGGGATGAGTGTGGGATGTCTCCCAGAGGAGAAGGAGTCCTCATAAAATACTCCCAAACTTGGTAGTGACGTTGGGGAGTTGTGTGACCCATAGAATCACCTGAAGAAACCAGCTGCTGCACATAATAACCATAAGGATCGGGCTGCCCGTAAGGGTACTGTTGTGTTGGCGGTGGCATCCCCCATGACTGTGGATATTGCCATTGCTGATGCTGTTTGATGGGCTATGGTGGAGTTCCACTTGGATAATACGTTAGTTTTTGGTGGAACTGCCTTGGGTTACCTTGTGGATAAGGTAACCTTCGGGGTGTTTACCGTTGGTTGAGTTTTGGATTAAGTGCATACACCCCAGACTCCTATAGATGTGAGATAATTGGACAACATCCCTTAGGATGGTCATATTGGCAGATCTCACATCCACCGTCATTGTCTATGTCCGAGTCCATAGCCTCATTAGAGATAGTAATTTTCCCCTTACCCTTGTTACATGCAGGGCCTGAATCACTCCACTTTATCTTACCTTTGTCACTACTTCATTCCTCCTTAGACTCTTCTACGATTTTCAAGACACTTTCAATTCTGGAGTTAAAGGAATCCCATAATTGGTCCATCTTAGTCGATACTTCTGTTGTTAATTTCTAAATCAGCAAGGTTTTCTGGTTCACCAACTCTTCGAGTGGTGACTCATCCTCCTCATCATAAAATTTCACTCCCTTCTTTTGAAGGGAGGGGTCATGGTTGTATTCTTCTTCACTTTTCCTCTTGCGTAGCTTACCTTCTTCTTTTGCTACTTGTTCCAACAAGTTATGTACTTCATGGGCTCTAAGTTGTGAGAGTCTCCCTTGGGCATAAGTCCCAAGGGTTCTTCTCTTTTCATGCCTTAGCCCATCCACGATGTGGCGAAGTTGATCCTGCTGAGCACAACCATGGCCTGGGCAACAATGTAACAATGTGTAGTAGTGGGCCATGGAAGCATCCAAGGGTTCATAAGTACCTTGTTTCCATCCTTGGATCTGCTTACGTAAATTGGACACTCTGGGGTACGTCTAATATTTATCGTTGAAGATTTCTAGCATCGTACTCCACCTCCTAATGGTTTCCAGTTCTAAGGACCGGTACCTATTCTCTGCTTCTTTGGTGAGTGTCCTTGGAAATAACTTAAGCTTTTGCCACTCATTTTCTATATTCTGCAAGGCACAGGCATCATGGAATGCCTGTAAATGATGCTACAGATCAGCGTTATATCCCCCTACAAAATGTGGGATATTGTTCATATCTAAGCATTTGATCTGACTATCTTTTAAATGCCTTGTTGGAATTCTTACTACCTCCGTTATGTCAAGCATACTTCGGGTTGCAAGTAGGGGCTCATCATGATCATCTCTTTCATGACACCTATGATGTCTACATTGTTCCCTACTTTCCCTACGTCCTTGCCCTTGTCCTCTCTCTCAACTTTCCCGTCGAGGTCTCTCGTCTTTCCTACCTCTATCCTCTCTGTTATGTTCATGATGGCTGCATCCAGATGTGGAAAGAGAGGGTGTGTGATGAGATGAAGGAGAATAAGAAGGGGAACCATTGCCATGACAATGTTTCTTACCTTCTCTTTGGCTGCTACAACCCCGATCGTGGTGATGATGTAAGTGCCCATCCTTAGCATGAGTTGTTGTTCCCTCTATGAATAGTTGCTGTTCACGGGAATCAAAACTAGTGTTATGTATTTTTGAGCGTAGGTTCTGATACCCAGCTTCCTCACCATCATTAGGAGGGGGAACATCATTTACTAAAGAACCCGTTATAAGGGGTTCTTCATCTCCTATTTCGCTAAGGACGTGCAGACCTTTGCCCTTCATCATTGTATGTTGGCTCTCTTACCTTAAGTCACTCATACGTTGTGCATCTGTGGGATGGTAATTCCTTGAGTCAAAATCTGATGCAACATATTCAGCATAAAGTTGTGTCATGCCAATCTGTGCCAGAGCATGGAGAAGCATGTTGGGGATTGCACGATCCAAAGGTAACACTATGTTACCTTGCAAGTCTCTCCAGCGCATCTATTCATCTTGATGGAGGATAAAAGTAAAGTTGGGGATATACTCATCAGGATGAGTATATGTCAACTTATATTGTTGAGGCACCGGCTGATTTAGGTTATGTGTTTTTGATTGCCGACTATCTTTTGTATTATCCCTAGGTGTTGTGCTCTTGTGAGAAGAAGGCATTGTTATCTATTGGTGTGCTAACTACCGTTATATAATTTTTCTTTTAATTAACCCGAAGGTTCGTTTAGGCTCCCAACGATGTAAGTGATATCCTTTATGTTCTATTCGGCACACAAACACTTAGTCCTCGGTAATGGCGCCAATGATGAGTGGCGAGATACCCCTACACTCAACCATACGAATACGAGTGTAGCATACATGATCCGGCCAAACTCCAGAGACTAAGTGCCTACATGCCCCATGGAATACTTAGGGTTAATTATTCGTTGTCTTCCCAGACTTACTTGTAGTTGTCATGGTGTATGATTAAGTAAGTCCGAGGTATATGATTTTTATAGCTTTTATGTTTTTCTCCTATGCTATTGAGGTGAAGGATTGAGAAACTAATTCCTAACTCTAACTAATGGACTAAGTCTAAATTACCTAGCGTCAGCATCCATTCCCACTTACCATACACACCCTGAACCGATGCAACCGTGGATACCAAACGCTAATCGTTACTAGGATCACCACGCGTAATGCACGTGCTCGAAGTGGTTGTATTGAGGCACTTAACTAGGAGGAAAGGGTTGAGAGAATCTAATCTAGCCTAAGTGCAATGAGCAACTGATTCCTTGATTATCCATACACATCTTGGTGCATGACTACCACTGGGATTACCAAGCCCAGATCTGAGATATGTCATTGGGTTACCAAGTAGTCACACTAGATGCTTGTAATTAAGTCGTACTCATTCCACATTTCTAGGAGTTCAAGGATGAGAGAGAAAACAATAAATAAAATCCTATTCCATGCACTGCAAGTTTATCTAGAAAGCTCATCTTTATTTTCGTACACAACTTGTGTTCAGGTACAATGTTGTTTGAATAAAGATCCATTCACTTTGGGACTCCTACTATGGGCACATGGAAAATATTCTATCTCTGGAGTGATCAATCTGCCAGAGTTTTCCTACTTCTAGCCTTGGATGGGAAAACAAGGGAGAGCCACCTCTTATTTATAGATATGGCAACAGACTGCGATATCGTGTACATGATATCGCAGGGGATGACATGATATCGCGGCACATGCGACATCGTGTCTCATCAAAAAGACTACACCCAACTCTAAGTCATGGATTAGATAAATAGTGTCATGTGGCTACAACTAATGAGAAGCATCTGTGACTATAACTAGTGAGAATCATATGTGACTAACTACCCATCTTACATTAGAACACATTCAAATCCATCACTAGAGGCATTAGTACATACCTTATAAGGATGGTCTAAAGTAGAAAAAACTAATACTAGAATGAACAGTAATATATGATTTAGCTTATCAAATCCTTACAAACAAGTTAAACTCCAATAGAAACTGGTCTTCTTCTTGAACAACTAAGTTAAAGGAGTAGTGACGAGAAATAGGTATTCCCTATGTCCAACCATACAGATCAATACTATGTAAGGATGATCTAGTCAAATTCTGTGGACTTCTTTTACCTAAGTAGCCTATATCCTTAGATAGTAAAACATGTGATTACTAGTCATTGTCTGCCCAATCAATACTTATGTTGACTTATTTGTATGGCTAACTATGATTGAGGTGTATGATATTTATTATTATTATTTATTCTGTTTATTTGTAAAATGATTAACAAAAGGAAATATTGAAATGTTTAACTTTACCAACTAACTAAACTATCCTACAGATGAAGCATCCATTCCCACTTTCGGTACTCATCCTAAATGTATACTAACATTGCTAGGTTATTAAATGTTTAGTACTAGTTACACGAAGTATTCACTACTAGGATTACCAAGCATTAGTATATTATGCTCAAAATGGTTGTACTAATGTTACTTATGAATTATAATATCAAACATTTAAGTAAGAGAAAGAAAAGTGCATTTAAAGTAAAATCATTCAAAGTAAACTTAAACTAATTCAAGCGTTTCAATGGAGAGAAGAAATCTCAATTTTATTTTTGTTCATGTAACTTTGTATAGGTACACATTACCTTTGAATAAAATTCTATACAATTAATTCAATCCATGCTATAGGCACTCAGAGAAAATATTTTGCTAAGTTCTATGGGAGAAAATTGTAAGAGTTTGGCTAAGGGGATGACCAAATGGTGCCATAAATGTAGCTTTTCATGTACTTATATAGGCTTTAGGAGCATTAGTGTTAATGCACATGTGCCAACACATGTTGAGATGCATCAACAAGGCTATGTCAATGGCCATATGTCAACATAGCTTCCTTATTGATGCTTAATCATGCCCTCATGATTGATTGAAAACTCATCATCAAGTGAAAAAATGGGATCAAGTTGCTTACAAAATTTGGGTAAGTATGGAACTAAATAACTGATTGACTCTTACAAATAAAATAATTCATGAGTGTCATTTTGTATAGATACAAAACTGATGCAATTTAAAAAGAATTTGGATACTTGAATAAAAATTGGTAGGTTTCTATTGTATGGATGGAGACTGAATGAAAGTTTTAAACTACGCCTTAAGGTGAAGGCTCTTATGGCATGGAGGATTCTTCATCACATCCCTACTCTACTGAAGGCTTAGGCTATGCTACTACTATTGCTGAAAGTTAAAATACATCTAGCAGTACCTTCATCTTCTCCTCTTTGCCTCATGAATTGTGAATGATCTAGGATGCTTCACATAGATGAGGTAATATTGGAATATTCCACATGCATGGTAGTATAGGGAACATCTCCTTCACATTAAAAAAACTAAGCTAAAAATTGTTTACATTCAATGTCGAATGTACAGAAAAGGTTTTGTAACTTCTAATAGTTACTTATTCTCTTTTTTAGGTTCTTAGCAATAGATCTTTGTTTAGTGAATTTTCCTCTAAGAACTTCAAGCTCTACATTGGTCACTTTAAAATTCTATTTTGTCTTTCTATGAAGCTTGAACTCTACTTCATAAAGGAGGTAAGAGCTAACCACCACTTTTTGAATTCTATTGTGAATATCCTTGCTATGAGCATTACCAAGTTTCATATGAAAGGTTAATAAGCTCCATGCATTCAATCATCTACTTGATCTAAAACTCCTTTAGACATATCTCCACCTAGTTATTTACATTGTGGCCATCAAAGATAGGCTATTACATATTGCCTCTTTATTGGAGTTGCTATAGGAATTCATTTACCTTTGCCTTAACCAATTCAATTTTTTTCGTTGACTTTCTTAAGCATCTTGGCATGGTTCTTATAGTGGTTTTTGACTCATTCATATTTCAGGATCTCTTTTTTTCAAGTAGTGATCTCAATTACAATATTTTGGTGAAGGGTACAAACATCCTCCATTGAGAAATTCCTGTTTTCTATAGTATAAGTTCACCTTGGTAAGTTGTTTCTATTGCTAGTGAATGTATTCCACCATTTGAAATTTTTGTTGCTATGCATTTTGTAGGCAATGATTATCTTGCATTAGCATTATATTTTCTTTGCAAACCTAATAGAGATCATGATTATTGGTATTTACAATTTCTATTGATAGTGGTACACCAAAGATCATTATTTCCTTGGCATTTTCAACCTCTTGATTTTTTTTTGCTAAAGCTATTGAAAAGCTTAATCTCTAGTGAGTTCTAGGCTAAGAATGATATGATCTAACAAGCAAGTTCTAATTCCTATAATCTTAGTTACTAGCTACTGATTATTAGTAGTGGCCTCCTCAATTTATGTGTTTGTAATTAAGTGCTTGCTCCTTGTCTCTAGCAACTATGATTGGATACTTGATATATCTTCCAAAAGATCAAAGATCTTTGAAATTAGTTTCTCAACTGCAACTAGTTACTTCAATACTTCTTCATGTTGGGATACATTCATCCTTTTCACTCATTGCTCTTGTTGATGCTTGTACATTCACCATGGTACCAACATCAGGAATGGATGTAGTAGAAGACCTTAAAGCTTCTCTAATATGGTTTTCCATCAAGTTTGCTACTGTCTCTTAGCCCTTGTGCAACATAATGAGGATCATCACTGCCTCACCTCCTTCTAGCAATATAGAGAAGGTTCTTGCATTTCTAGAAATTTTATGGAATGCTTGTCATGGTATGGACATAATAACTTCTCTAGTACTAGGATTAAAGTAAATAGATGCCAAGATTCTTTGTGAAGAAACTAATAGTATCATCTCATTGTCCAGCCAACTAATGATCCTTGTGACCTCATTGAGATGGCTCATGGCTAGTATAGACACTGAATATTTTCCATCATCTTTGAAGTCATGTTGTTATTAAAACTACTACTCTTTAATTTTTGTTAGATGATTTACAACAACCAACATTTTGAGTTTTATCTCTAGTGCTATAAGTAGTGATGATGATGGTTACTTCTCCTGTTGAAGCTTGGAAAGCACTTTATCCTTTATTATTTTCTACCATTATGTGGTATGAGCTCTATGAACCACATCATTGGAATAGCAAGCTATTCCTTCCCTTTTATAGACTTTCTTGATGATGCAAGGAAAGGGGAGTATCATCCCACCTTTCTCATTCTCCTAGAAATGCTTTTCTATTTTAAGATAAGTTGTGGCATGTTGACTATAAATTTAATGCTTAGAGCCACATGCCATGGTGGAAAAGGTCATTATATTTCTTGACCTTACAGTTGAATTAAGGTGATAGGATGCAATCTTAAAATATTCTTACTATATCTTAGTGAGGGCACTATACTCCTTATGTTCCACTCGATAGTACCACTAGATCCACTCTTTCTTATCTTCTATGTCTATTTGTGTAGATATCCCTACCAATTTTTCTCCAATGTTGGGTAATCTAAGAATCTCTAAAATTGCTTCAACTAAGTAGGAGATGGTGATGTCTTTGATATTTGCATTGACATCCTCTTATTGATTATTCCAAAAGAAGTAAGTTTCTTTCATGTATTATTCCCCACTACTAGAGAGAGTAGCTCATAGTGGATACTCTTAGAGTTCTCTTCTGACCTCTTCTAGTGCAAGCTCCATGAATGGTCCAAAATTTAACTCTTGAAGGATGGAACTCTACATCTCGTTAGTACTAACCTTCTCTAGGTAGGTCTCTGTAAGTGTGAACTCTAGATTAGGTCATAGTCATGGAACTTCATCTTATCTAGATATCCTTATTTCTACTATGGGAATTTAATAGATAAATTCCACCTTGGGCTCCTCACATAAAGGTCTAGTAGCATGGGTGGCCTTAGCTACTTGCACTTGGAATTACTATTGTTGGCTCCTTCAACCATGTAATCATTTTTATCTAGGTTGTGATGGTCCTCCTACCTGTGGTCCTTGCTTAGGTGTCATCTACAATCACAAACATAACCTAGAATTAATTTCTTAGGAATAATCTTTATTTCCTTTGGATACCTTTCTTTATTCTATTGGGCTATGTTTATTAGTTAAAAATTTTGGATTTTATCATTTTGTCCTTATTTAGTAATCATAGACATATGATATTATTTTATTGTTATTTTATTCATGCTTTAATGAAGGTTGATTATTGATATTAACTTTTGTGACCATTAATTTAATATTATTTTAATATCTTATCCATGGAAAGTTAAAAAAAATTCTATGAAAACTTAGTGTTTGATGTCTCTATGATGTAAAGTGTACCTCCAATAGCTTAAGGATCGAAGAATGGATGAAAATGGTTAAATAGTTAAAAATTTATGGCTTTTGGAAGACTCTGAGCTTTGAAAAATTACAAAAACTCCTCATGAATTTGTGAGAAAATGTGAAAAATAAGCTAAGTGTCATGCATATTTATAGGATTTTTGTGTCATTTTGATGGGGATGCATCAATGGGGCTCCATTGATAGGCTTGCCTACATTGGCTAGGACGCATTGATGTAGCTATTCGAAGTTATTTTTTACTTTAATATATTGAGAAATTTTGAACAAGTTTAGAGTAGAAAAAGAGTGAAATTGGAGACAAAAAGCTAGGAATTCATAGCAACAACATAGTAGAGGATATGATTCATGAAACTAGACGAACCTGAGCATGCAGGATGAGTAATTAGAGGATGTTTATTACACCAAAGTAGACCAAAAACTAGATGTTTCAAGCTATTGAGATGATCGAGATTGTAATAAGGCCAATGGTTAGGCAATTAAACTTGAAGTAAACCAAAAGATATGCAAGTGGATCCTTCCTAGAGTAGGCGTATGCCTAATATGCCCTTGTGTACTCTAAACATACGAAGTCAGTAGGCACCCAGAATGATGAATGATTTTTTTTAAGTTAAACTCCATATCCATGAGAGGAATTGTCTTATGATAATGAAAACTATAAAAAAGCTATCAATTTACCATGACATGTGGTAGTAAGGTGAGAGTAAATGAAGTGCTTGAATAGTAGATGAATAATCTACATCATGGTTGCATGGGATTCTTAGTAAAATTTGTGAGTAAGATGATCCAATATAGGTTTGTTTTGAGTCTAGACCAAGTCCATTCCAATTACAGTAATCTTTCATTGATGTATTCCTTTTCTCCTACTATCAAGAAATTATGATATCTAAAAGGAACAACCATTACTTCAAGAAAATAAGAAAAGAGGAGAAGGAAGTAGGTAGGACCTTAGTTAGAGGGGTTCCTTCAAGCATGGGTAACATATTGATGAGATGTCAATTGGGGCAACCATGATATCGCATGCCCAAATGCAATATAGCATCCTTTACTATGATATCCTGTATGCGATATCGCAGCCTACCACCAGTTCTATAAATAAGAGGCGACTCTCCCTTGTTTCACATCCAAGTTTTAGATTGTAGCTAGACTTTAGTAGTTTTATCCCTCCAAAGATAGAATATTTTCTAGTGTATGCCCACAGTGTGGTGAATGTAATTGTACGACATCCTTTAGTTGAGTGTGACATACTTGGACATGCACATGAATGGAAATAAAGACTGAGATTACTTCATCATTGCAGCATTCACTTAGTTTAATTATTTAATTAATTATTATTTACTGATTTCCTAGTTAATACTCTCTCACCCTTAAACTCATGTTAAATGCAGAATGAGTACAACTTAATCATGATCATTTAAGTGTGACTACTTGGTAACCCAGTAGTGTACCTAGGCCATGCGCTTGGTAATCCTAGTGGTAGTCATGCATGAAGTCCAAGATGTGTACGGATGTTCAAGGAACGGATGCTCATTGCACTTAGGCTAGTTTAGATTCTCTCACCCTCTCTCTCCTAGATTAGTGAATATTACTTTCCATTGCCTTCAGAAGTAGTGTTAGATTAGAAACCACATCATACACCTCACTCTGGACTAAACCATACGTGACAAAGCTAATACTAGTCCAGATGGGAAGATAGCGAACTGCAACCTAAGGATAACGATCTAGATGCCACAACTAGTCTATCTACGGAGTTCAACTGGATCGCACGTGTAACACTCGTATTCATATGGTTGAGTGTAGGGGTACCTCGCCACTCATCATTGGT
>MNCI01038043.1:40563-59043 GCA_015680685.1 Gnetum montanum | reverse complement strand
TGATATCATGTCCCCGCCGCCTATAAATAGGTCCCCCCCCACAACACTTAGCATCATTTTGTCATTCACACGAGGGATTTTTTGAAATTTTTCTCTACAACATGTGATTGAGTGACCCTTTCTTTTCTCACTATATTTCACTCACTAGTACTCCAATTTTCATTCCGTTTGCACCTGCTTGAACTCGAAGTGTTCAGCTTAGTCATGGGGGAGGGACACTTGCCGAAAAGTGCCTAAATTTTTTGAAGTTTATCATCACCCAAAGGACATCAACTAGGGTAATTAACTATAACACTTAGAATAATTGTGCCTCAAAATCATTTAATCCCTAGGTATACCAGGAAACTAAAATGGAAACCACCTAAGTCATAGGACTCATTATTACAAACTTTCAGGCACTATCACACGTGATAACATAAGATCATTAATTAAGGCAAGTAGTAAGGTATAACCTAACTTTAAAAATAACCTTACTAACACTTGGTCCCCTATGATTGTAGAGAGCCCCAAAACGTGAACAACAGGAAGGTCCTACTTGGGGTGGAAGCAAACAAATTTGGAGAGGTGGAAGACAAAGACCTGCCAGACAACATGCAGAATAGGAGGAGCAATCATTCAGCATTCATCAAGATGAACCTCCTACCAAAAGGTCTGGGAAGGTAGAAGGAGGAGCTGTTGCAGCACCTGAACAGGGACAACAACTCACATTGCCCCAAGATTACATTCAGGCCATCCATGAGAATCCCATATTCGCTACGGTGATTGTGGAATTCAACTTTGAATCATTTGTAGAGTTTGCTCCTGAGGCTATTAGGGATCACCTCAAAGGATCTCCCTTATGGCCTATCCTCTCTGAAAGTAGTGCTTGGTACCTTGGAGAGACATATCAATTTTGGCACAATAGGGAGCAAGGAACTACTGTTAATATTTGTGGTGTGATAGTTGACTTCTCTATACAGGCCATTTTGGAAGTGTTAAACCTTCCAAATACAGGGCCCAAGGTTGCTCGGTTATCCACCCGTTCAGACCCCAATGTGTGAAAAGATTGGTTGAAGAAGGCTTATGGTAGAGATAAAGCATTTGGTGAGTTGATGATGGAAGAGAGGGTTTACTTCAAAATTGGAACATATCACCTCTTCCCCACAAAGGGCCTAAAAATAATATTGACGTATGCAGCTAGAGGATGTGCAGTGCTGATGGGAAAGGTTAATGCTAACCTACCCCATCTATATTTAACAGAGGTCCTAAGGTGGTTCGAAGAATGAAAGATAGGGAAGATGGCATTGCCATTCCCTTGTCTTATCAGAAAGCTTTGCTGACATGCTGGTATTCGGGGGTACACCAATGATGTCCTCTGAAAAGCCCAAACTACTTCATATGCTGAATTGCTAAAGGCGCTAACTCCAAGGAAAAGCACTGGCAAAGGGCTAGGACCAGAACAAGAAGAACAGATGGCTAGACCAATTGCAACTCAACTTGCAGGACCCATTCAACCTCTAGCCATGGGCCCCAACCAACAACAAGAAGCAAGGCCTAGCACAAGCTAGGATCAGCTACCACCGTCGTAAGACTACAAACCATTGATAAGCCATCTTAGGGTCATCACTAAGACAGTCAGTTGGGGAAGTCGTGATGACACAAACCTCTTCCACATCATCGATGATGTCGTTCAGCCTATAGTTTCATTGGATCGCATAAGGGGGAAGTATCCATTCACACAGGAGCAGTGGAAAGTAGATGGTCACAACAAATCTGAGGAAACACGACATCTTTCTAGGTGTAGTTAGAGACTGGTGAAGGGGCCACTATGGTGGTCATGCAACATTAGAATGTCATGGGATCTATAGAAGTGGTCACAAATCACATCAAAGAATCCTTTAATGTACCTATTGTGCCACTGGCAGATCTCTCAGGAGCATGGGCTACTCAAACTTTGGCCAGAACCTCAATGACCCCTGTGGAACATGAGGATATTGTTGATCGATTTCTTCAAACAGGGCATGTAATGACATCCCTATTTGACATTCCTCAGGATGTTATAGCAATTCAATCAGACCTCATTTCCACAAAGGGTAAGCTGGTCTTAACAGAAATGAGGGTCAAGCATGCTAAAGTTAAAGTGCAGAAACTACAAGAGCAGCTCATGGCCCTACAAGTAGCACAACGGGATCCTTTACAATTTGTTCCTGCAGACCAACTAGAAAATTTTAGAATGGAGAAACTAACTAAATTAATCATAGAGAATAAAAAGGTGGCTGATGAAAAGGAGAAGGTTGTTTGGGATGCCTCCATAGCACAGGCGCAAACTAATGCACATCTTAAGGCACTCAAGGCCTTGCAAGAAGAAAACAAGTAGCTGGTTGCAGAAAACCTTTGGTTGACCACTGTAGAGAAGCAAAAGAGTGTTCTTGATGAACACTTTCATCAATTATGAGAAAAAATCATCTAAGTCAACTGAGACATAAGCCATTTATCTAGAGAAAATTAAACCCTCTCAATGGAGGAGGTACGTGCCATTCATCAAAAGTAAGCGATTGAGATAAGCGCGTGGCAGAACAAGGCTAAACAACATGAGAAGTTGAAGTAGCATTTCCACGATTAAGTGGGGATGTATAAAAAAATCCTTGAAAAGGAGATCCATATGGCCAAGACCTAAATCAACACCATCAATGCTCAACACACTAACTAGTGGGCCATATTGGACACCCATGCCCTCGTCCACCAAGCAGAAGTTAAGAATCGGGACCTGCAAATTCAGGACTTGATAGAGTACATGGAGTTGGAAAACTTGAGATATGCCAATTTTGCCATGTTAATAGCAGGGTGCTTGAGTTCAAAGCTCAAGCAGTAGGTAGCAACCACCCACACCAAATGTGAAGCAAAATTTGTAGAGCGCAAGAAGCTAGTGGAGAAACTAGAAGTTGCAAATTCTAAACTTGAGGTGGTGAAAGCCAGCTACCAGGGATAGAAAGATGTCACAATAGACTTGTCTCAATGGCTAGTAGACTTTCATGAGTACAAGAATAAAGCCAGAGCCTATCAAGAGGAACGATGGGTGTTCGCGACTTGGTACGTCCAGGCCAACCAAATGTTTCTGCAACTACCCTATCCATGGGAAGTGCCAACTCTGTCAAATGTTAGAACATTAGCATGGATGGCACAAGATCCTCGTGTACTAACCTAAATCATCAATGTAAGGCTGGAAGGGAAAACAAACACCAAACGATTGTTGGGTAGACACAGCTGACCCTACCTTCACCCGAGGGTAAGCTAGAAAAGAAAACGAAGGTAGAGTGCCTTGGATGGTCGACATGCAAATCAACCAAGGACTTCCCCAAGTGTAAACTATGGCTTGCGTTGGGGTTATCATAACTGATGTCTTAAATGTAAACCATGCACATGAAATGTAAACAGAAACGTATGCAGGTATCATAAACAAAATGTAAACTGAAGGTAAATTGAATGTAAAACAGAGTAAACAGAAATAATGGTTGGAAAAACAAACTATATTGTATTGCTTAGAAAAGATGTGCATCAGTCAAAGTGTAGCTGCATGTGTGGATGGCAGGTTAAGCGCCAAGCCCCGAGGTGATGTGATGTGATGTATTTCAGAGGTGTTTGGATGCTAGGAGTCAAATGTGCTAAACACCCAAGGATTACTGGTCTGAGTTTCTTAAGCTATCCAAATCCAAAATTGCCAACCCCGTTTATGTGAATTGACAGGGTATTTATAGGGCTAGGCCTAGCTCGGTGCGGAATTCATGAATGGAATCAATAGTTGGGAGATGAGAGGAAAATGGATCTTGTGACACGTGTCTGATGGACAGCTGTATGTGAGTTGGACGTGTGTGGGCAAGCTACATTCTTGACCAGGTGCATTGTATCTTACAACATGTGACAACTTACCCAAGCTAGCTTACAACATGTGACAACTTGCCCAAGCTGGCTTACACTCATGGAATCACATGCAATTTGGAGGGTAAGAGCCTGTCAAGGTCACAAATGATGAAAATTTACAATGAAATGTCAATGTACAATAAGAGAAATTGACTCTGGCTCACTTGAAACTTCTGGATTTCTGACTTGATTGCTGCAAGATGTTGATTTGAGTGGTTCTGTGGCTATTTGAAGTATTTTTGCTTGACAAGAATTTCCAACGTGAGTTGATTTTGTCTCAAGCATGTGCACGCGATACTCATGCTACACTCATGCTACACTCACGCTACACTCATGCTGTAGTGTGACCTCAGCATGAGTTAATAAAAACTTGCAATTTTTCACCAAATTTTGGAATTTTGAAGCCTGATTCTTAAAGTGCAAGGATTTCCTGACTGTGATTGATGAATTGAGCCTAAAAGTACCTTGTTTCGACCTATTTATGGTAAGTCATGCTGGAGTCATGCTATAGCATGACCACAAGATGACATGCGGTGTGACATGTAGTGTGACATGTGGCGTGACATGTAGCATGACCTGTGAAGTCTTTGCAAAAACTTGCAATTTTGAGCTGAAATCTAGAATTTCTGAAGGCTGGGACACATAGTTGTCAATAATGGACCCTGAGGATGACTTGTACCCTTGAAATCAAGTTATTTTGACTCAATTTTGAGGCTCTAAAAGTTGGTCACGCTAGACTCACGCCACAGCATGACCTGCAGCGTGACCTGTAGAGTGAGTGAGAAAATTTGCAATCTAGCGTGAGTTCTAGGATAAGCCAGCGTGTGTGCCCAGGACAAGCTCAAAGTTTTACCTCTGAAAGCTCAAGTGTGATTTGTTCTTGTTTCAAAGTGTTAGGCCAAAATTAGTGGTGTTTCATTGGCCCCTCTTTGTTGATGTTTGGAGGAATCCACTGGAGAGGCATTAACAAAGAAGTGCAAAACATCATGAACAACCAAGTACCAAGCATTATCCATTGGCCCTTGGCCGGATGTCATCGCACCATTTTAAAAAGTACATGGGATTGAGGGAATGTGGTTCAAGATGCAAGGGATTGTAACTGGGGGAGGTCAAGAGTTGATCAAGGGTTATGATTGCTACCGGGACTATGGGAGAGGAAATGCTCTCACATGAATGAGCGATATCTTTGGTCTTTATCAATAGCCAACATTCAGCAGACTAGGAGCCAAGACATTTAGCTGTTTACGGGGCCTATTGTAAACAACCAAAGCCACACAATGATGTGCAACATGATCTCTTTGAGACATGAGTGTAACAGTTTTCCAAGATAATTGCCTTCTCACCTAGGGCTTGTATGAGAATAGCCAATAGTCTTTTTTTTATGATGTCAACAGGGTCATGAAGATCTTTTATTTGCATTTTTCTCTTTGACCTTTTTATTCTTTTTCTTTTTTGTTTGTTTCTTCTTTTCCTTTGTTTTTTTCTTTTGTCTTTTTCTTTTACTTTTCTTTTTCTCTTTGCCCTTTTTGAAAGAGCTTGCTTTTAGTGCTATGCTCATGTTTGAGTGCTTGCATTTTGTGTCATGCATCATACACTATGTTTTGCGTTGCAACTGCTTAAAGAGTCATAGTGTGCAATAGTGTATTAAGGGTTTTGAGGTGAGTAGGAGACAATGTATCATGGGATGCAATCGAATAGGATAAAGGGGCATGATGGGGAATAGGAAATGTATTAGGAGTCAGGAATGTACTTATGAATGGATTGATTAACTCAGTCACGTGCATTAGGAAGAATGTGATACCTTGTCATCATGATGAAGTGCATCTATGCACGGATGCCTCAGGCGTGTCATCCTACAAATACAACTCCAAGAAGACAAGAAAAACACAAATGAAACAATTAACCAAGCACTTTAAACATGGAGATGGAGCCATTGTGTGCAATTTCAAAGCACACAGAATCATAAAAAGCATCAACTTCATTAAGATCCATGAGACAAATTATGCAGGAAGTCTTTGTGGAACATGAACAGGCAATTGCAACAACACATCTTTTCAAGTATTGCCTAGTGGTCGATGATGTCGCCAGTTTATAGTCTTAGTGGACTGTTGTGGGTTAGTTTCATGTCATAACCCCTTGGACGGTGCCAGTTTAGCGTTGTAGTAGATAGTGCATTGCTAGTTTATAGTCATAGTGGACTATGAAGAGGCAAGCTAGTTTATAGTCTTAGTGGACTATGGGTGCTAGTTTCACATCATGGCGAACAAGTGTGGTAGTTTAACGTCATACCGAACAGAGCTCTGTGGTATTAGTTTTCAGTCATGATGCTAGGACTTTTCTGTAGTATCAGTTTTAAGTCATGATGCAAGGACTTTTCTGTGCTAGTTTATAGTCCTAGTGAACTGATGCTTACCTTGCTTTTGTAAAGTGTGATGCTGCATGCATGGTCATGCTATGTGCCTACGAGATCCTACAAAAATCAACTAGGAAGAAAACAACATCAAGCAACACTTACCATACATGGAGTTAGAATGTATGAATGAAAGAAAAGCAATACAAAAAGTGATAGTTTTAGGCCGTTCTAGGCCGTATGCTAGTTTAAGGCCTTTTCGGGCCATGTGTTTTTGTAGTTTAATGTTTTCCTTTTATTTTTATGTTTTTCAAATGCAATGTGTAAACTAAGTTGACGAATGTGTAAACAAAGAAAAATGCATGATCTAAGTGAGTGGGGAAAATGTAAATGCAAAGGCTAGTGCGATGTAAACAAAAGTCAAAAATGCATGGCAAAGGGTAGGTAGGTACCTTCATTTTTGGCCAAGGGAAAGTCTTGGTCATGTAGTTGCTTCCTAACTAGAAATGGATTAGAGAATGTGCAGGTTTTAAGATCCTCTAGGGGACTGTTGGCTTCAACCACTCATTCAGGTGTGTTAGCCTTAGGCACTGCATTGGTTATCGTAGGTGTATTATCAAGAAAATCTTCTTCCAAAACTTGTGCCATGTCTATGTCATGGATAGTCAAAGAGGAAGCGTTATCACCATGGATGATGACTTGACCACCTTCGTATGAAGGTGGATTTCTTGGTGGATGGGAGATGAGATGGCCCTTAGTTGGGCTATCCAAGGCCTACCTAGAATCATGTTGAAACTTGGCATCTCCTTTATGACGGTGAAATCTGCACTAGTGGGGAATTCCTCTCCCACCAAAAAGGCTAAGTTGATTGTACCTCTGACTGTGACATGTGATCCATTGATAGATTTTAGACATGTGTTTTTGGTTAGCTTTATTTCATTTGCCAAGCCTAGCTTATCGATGATGGAGTACAAGATGATGTTTGTTGCTGCACCATCATCGACGCACACTCTACGGATGGTGCATTGTCCAACACGAATGCTGATGGATAGTGGAGCTGTAGTCACTTCTCCTTGTGCGGGGTTGACTTTGAATGCATCATTGCAAAAGGTTAAGGTTGTTGAATCTAATTCTTGTGGTGTAGGGGATGACATCATTGCATAGATGGATGCCTCATTTGCAAGGATGTCCTCCATAACAAGAATGCAGGCCAAGACCTAGGCCAATGCTTGGTAGTGAGCAGATGAGGTCATGACTAGGTCATACAAGATAAATGTTGTGTTCTTTTGCTTGAGCATTTTTTTACCTAGGTTAGTGCAGCTATGAAGTCCTTGTCATTAGCCATTGTGTTGGCTTTGACTTCCTCCATATGGTTTGACAGACAGATCTCTTGCAAAGGGGACTTGGGCTTGGTTTGCTTTGCCTTCTTGGGGGTAGGGGCCCCAGTGTTCAGTTGTTGGTTGCTAGTTGTGGCCTTTGCTTTGGCCATGGGTGTTGCAAGGTGCTCGTTTACTCTCTAGCATTGCCATTTGGTGGACCTACCCAGGTTTCTAGGGGGGTCATCCCTTGAAGGAGGAGGAATTGAGATGTTTCCCACTATTGGGCTTCGGGTAGGTGAGGGGCCATCACATTGTGGTACCTTGATGACGAAAGGTTTCTTAGAAGTTTTTGTTGTCGCATCATGCCAATTTAACATCTTAGTAGATGAGTCACACCAGTTTAACATCTTATCAGACAAGTCATGCAAGTTTAACATCTTAGCAGATGATTGCTATGGAACCTTGATCACAAAGGGTGTTGTGAGTGCTTGGGGTGGCACTTTGATCATAAAGGGAGGCCTCTTGCTTGTGGAGGCTGAGGGAATCCTTACCTTGCTGGGAGGCACATGGATCACGAAAGGTTGTTACATAGGTTTGGGATTACCATCTTTGCTAATTGAGTTTATGACATAGGAGGCATCGTCTATGTTGGATTGACTTGCCGTGTCAATCACTAGTTGGCCTTGTTCTATCATTCCCTGTAGGTCATCTTGCAGGGTGTGACAGCTGTCTATACCTTGAGTAGCCATTTGATGGTAATGATAGTATTGGTTCGCTTTAAAATGTTGTGGGACTAGGGGCTCATTTGGTACTACTAATGTGGGGTTCCTTACTAGTTCATAGTACCTATCATGTTTTTGGCGGGTAACTACTGACACGTGTTTGTGTTGCATTTGCCCAGCTTTCAAGAGTTGGTCCAATAGTTGAGATGGTTGCATCAGTAGTGGTGTATACTTTGAGCGGTCCTTGTGCTAAAAGTTGGGCCTTGAGGTGGCCCCTGCCAATGTAGGTGAGTTGGCACCAAAGTTGAAGGCTTTGTCAGTTGGGGCTTTGGGTTTCTTAGCTGTTGGAGCCCAATTGGTTGTTTTTGTGATTGCAGCCATCGTTGCTACTATTGTGTTTTTCTTGTGAGCATGTTGGCTTCTGTAGGCCACATAAGCTGGGTCATTACTTCATTGTGCCACCTCCTCTATGTTTTTGATTTGTGAAAATGCTTGGCTCAAAGTACAAGCACTCAGATAATAGAGTTTTGACTTAACAAAGTCATTCACAACGACTTTAAAAATGGTGAGCAAGTATGTCTCAGGTATGGGCTCATGGAGTTCATTCAGGGCTACACTCCACCTTTGGATGAATTTTTGCACTGGCTCTAAAGGTGCTTGTTTGATCTGAATCAAGCTATCTAGTGTGGCTTCAAGTTTTAAAGTATATTTAAAACGGGTAATGAACTGATGTGAAAAATCTTCCAGAGAGAATATGGAGTTACAGGGTAAGGCTCAGTACCAATCTAAGGCTTTTCCTGTTAGGGACATAACAAATACATGTAAAATTACATGAGGCCAAGCCTGAAGCAGTAGATATTCTAGTCGAAATGTCACTAGGTGGGCGTTTGGATCTCCCTCTCCATTGTACTTGGTTAGCTAAGGTAATGAGATTTCCTTTGGCAAGGTTAATGGTGGAATGGAAGGGTGGATTGGGTCATCCTGGTAGAAGTCCAACACCTTGATTTCCTCAGTGTTTGCATTTTTAAGGTGCTTTACCTCCTCAGTTAACATGTGCATCATTTTCTTTGTGTCTGCCCACTCTTGGACAGTAGGTAGACCAATGGGATGAGTGGATTGTGATTGATGGTAGTTTGGTTGTTGTATCATTTGTGGAAAGGGAGTTTGTTAGATTGTCAGATGTTGTTGTGGTGGAGAAACATTCAGAGATGGGATTACAAGGTGTGGTATGCTATAGAGAATAGGTTGGTATTGCTGGATAGCTAGTAAAACCTACTACCTAGCCACAGGTTGTGAGGTGATCCCCTGAACGTGTTGCGTTGAAGTAGTCAAAGGTGCCCCATGGGTTTGTACTTGTGGTATGTAATGGATGGACGTGAAAGCTGGTACTTCTTGTCGAGAAGCTGTTCCTCGTGTACATGTGGATGAAGGAGGAAGCATGGTTCCTACTAGAAAAGGTTGGAATAATGGGTTTGTATAGGCGTGAGGACTAACGGTATGGTATGAATCCCCATGCTCAGATTGGATGGCAAAGTCATCTTCCTCATCTCCATTTTGAGGCTCTATTGGAGGTGGATGTAAGGCTTGACTCCTTACCATGAGAAGCTGAGATATGAGTCAATGATGTGGCTCAAAGAGAGGGATTATGTCAAAGGCTGAAGGGATGAACTCATGATCTCCTTTATGGATAAGTTTATAGTTTCTCTTTGCCTCTCTTTCCATGCGATCGATAGGCAAGTTGGCTTGGATTTTCACACAAATGAAGTTATATTGTTCAGGCATGAGGATTGTGCAAGTAGGGTTTATCTAGGAAGATTCCATGGTAGCATGTGCAGCATGACTAGTTGACAACATGTGCAACGTGACTAGCTGGCAGTGTGTGCAGCATGACTAGCTTGCAGCATGTGCAGTGTGACTAGCCTGCAACGTGTGTAGCGTGACTAGCTGATAGCCTGTGCAGTGTGATAAGGTTTAGCGTGACAGGGTTTAGCATGAGCAAGCTCAGCATGATAGGGTTTAGCATGAGCAAGCTCAACATGAGTAAGCCAATTTGGGCTTTAGTTTCAGCACTTGAACTATGTAGCATTTTAGCAGGTAATGAAATCAACGTTTCGATAGGATTGTAAATAAGTTTGGGCCCTCCTTCTAGCGCCAATTTACTATACTGACCTAAATTGTTGGTGTAAGGCTGAAAGGGAAAATAAAAATCAAAAGATCATTGCGCAGACACAGCTAACCCTACCTTCGCCTGATGGCAAGCTAGAAAAGAAAATGAAGGCAAAGTGCCTTGGATGGTTTGCACGTAAATCAACCAAGGACTTCCCCGAGCGTAAACTATGGCTTATGATGGGGTTATCGTAACTAAGGTCTTAAACATAAACCATGTGCATGAAATGTAAATAGAAACGTATGCAAGTATCATAAACAAAATGTAAACTGAACGTAAATTGAATGTAAAATAGAGTAAATAGAAATAATGGCTGGCAAAATGAATTGTATTGTATTGCTTAGAAAAGATGTGCACCAGTCAAAGCGTAGCTACACGTGTGGATGGTAGGTCAAGTGCCAAGCCCCGGGGTGATGTGATGTGATGTGTTTCAAAGCTACTTGGATGCTAGGAGTCAAATGTGTTGAGTGCCCAAGGACTACTGGTCTGAGTTTCTTAAGCTATCCAAATCCAAAATTGCCAACCTCATTTATGTGAATTGATAGGGTATTTATAGGGCTAGGCCTGGCTCAGGTGTGGAATTCATGAATGGAATCAATGATTGGGAGATGAGAGGAAAACGAATCTTGTGACATGTGTTCGATGGACAACTGTATGTGAGTTGGACATGTGTGGGTAAGCTACGTTCTTGACCAAGTGCATTGTATCTTACAATGTGTGACAACTTGCCTAAGATGGCTTACAACATGTGACAACTTGCCCAAGCTAGCTTACGCTCATGGAAGCACATGCAATTCAGAGGGTAAGAGCCTATCAAGGTCACAAATGATGAAAATTTACAATGAAATGTCAATGTACAACAAGAGAAATTGACTTTGGCTCGCTTGAAACTTCTGAATTTCTAACTTGATTGTTGTAGAATGTCGATTCAAGTGGTTCTATGGCTGTTTGAAGTGTTTTTTCTTGACAAGAATTTCCAGCGTGAGTTGATTTTGTCTCAAGCATGTGCACGTGACACTCACGCTACACTCACGTTGCAGTGTCACCTCAGTGTGAGTGAATAAAAACTTGCAATTTTTCATCAAATTTTGGAATTTTGAAGCCTGATTCTTGAAGTACAAGGATTGCCTAAATGTGATTGACGAATTGAGCCTAAAAGTACCTTGTTTCGACCTATTTATGGTAAGTCACGCTGGAGTCACGCTACAGCGTGACATGCAACGTGACATGTGGCATGACCTATGAAATCTTTGCAAAAATGTGCAATTTTGAGCTAAAATCTAGAATTTTTGAAGGGTAAGACCCCTAGTTATCAATAGTAAACCCTAAGGATGACTTACACCCTTGAAATCAAGTCATTTTGACTCAATTTTGAGGCTCTAAAAGTTGGTTAGGACTCATGCCACAATGTGACCTACAGTGTGACCTATAGCGTGACCTCAAAAACTTACAATTTTGAGCTAAACTCTAGAATTTCTGAAGGCTGGGACCCATATTTGTCAATAGTGGACCCTAAGGATGACTTGAACACTTGAAATCAAGTCATTTTAACTCAGTTTTGAGGCTCTAAAATTTGGTCACGCTGGACTCACGCCACAGCGTGACCTGCAGCATGACTTCAAAAAGTTGCAATTTTGAGCTGATATCTAGAATTTCTGAAGGCTGGGACCCATATTTATCAATAGTAGACCCTAAGGATGACTTACACCCTTGAAATCAAGTCATTTTGACTCAGTTTTGAAGCTCTAAAAGTTGGTCACGCTAGACTCATGCCACAGCGTGAACTATAGTGTGACCTCAAAAACTTACAATTTTGAGCTGAAATCTAGAATTTCTGAAGGCTGGGACCCATAGTTGGAAATAGTGGACCCTAAGGATGACTTTCACCCTTGAAATCAAGTGATTTTGACTCATTTTTGAGGCTCTGAAAGATGGTCACGCTGGACTCACGCCACAGCGTGACCTGCAGCGTGAGTGAGAAAATTTGCAATCTAGCATGAGTTCCAGGACAAGCCAGCATGTGTGCCCAGGACAAGCTCAAAGTTTTGCTGTAAACACTCAAGTGTGAGTTATTCTTGTTTCAAAGTGTTAGGCCGAAATTAGTGGTGTTTCACCTCAGACCAAAGAGAAGAAGCTTTAGGCCATACTTCAACGTCATCAAGCCTCAAAGCCTAGAGCATAAGACAAAGGGAAGGCACCAATGGAGGAGCCACTACCACCAGGAACTACATAAGTTCCAAATTTTTGTAGTTGTAGCATATTCTGTGTGTTGTATTTATTTATTTTCCTTCCCACACTACGACATCATCCCATTTTTTCATCTAATAATCCCATACCTATCCACTATGTAATCACTGTAACTCAAGGATGAGTTTTTATTTAGTCGTGGGGGTACGATGAGACATCATTTGGGGCAACTGCGATATCACATGCCCAGACGCAATACCGTGTCCTTTACTATGATATCACATATGCTATATCACAGCCCTCCATCAATTCTATAAATAAGAGGCAGCTCTCCCTTGTTTCGCATCCAATTTTTAGATTGTAGCTGAACTCTGGCAGTTTTATCCCTCCAAAGGTAGAATATTTTCTAGTGTATGCTTGCAGTGTGGTGAATGTAATTGTACGACATCCTTTATTCGAGTGTGACGTACTTGGACACACACATGAACAAAAATAAAGATCAAGATTACTTCATCATTGCAGCATTCACTTAGTTTAATTATTTAATTAATTGTTATTTACTACTTTCCTAGTTAATACTCTCTCACCCTTAAACTCATGTTAAACACGGAATGAGTACGACTTAATCATGAGCATTTAAGTGTAACTACTTGGTAACCCAGTAGTGTATTTAGGCCATGCGCTTGGTAATCCTAGTGGTAGTCGTGCACGAAGTCCAAGATGTGTACAAATGATCAAGGAATGGATGCTCATCGCACTTAGGCTAGTTTAGATTCTCTCACCCTCTCTCTCCTAGATTAGTAAATATTACTTTCCATTGCCTTCAGGAGTAGCGTTAGATCAGAAACCACATCATACACCTCACTCTGGACTAAACCATATGTGACAAAGCTAATACGAGTCCAAGTGGGAAGACAGCGAATTACAACCTAAGGATAACGATCTAGATGCCACAACTAGTCCGTCTGCGGAGTTCAATTAGATCATGCGTGTAACGCTTGTATTCGTATGGTTGAGTGTAGGGGTACCTCGCCACTCATCACATATTTTTCCAACCCCATAACTAGAGCTTGTAACCCATGAAATTTGTTAAAGAGGTGTGCTTTGAAATCCCCGTTTTTTTGTTTTTTTTGTTTTTTTTTTTTGTTTTATAGGAATTACACCATACAAAGACATGCTTCCTTTTATGGTTGACAGTAGAAGTGATGATATACTAATGAGTAATAGAACTTATGAACAAAGTTGAGAAAAGAACATAGCAAATTTCCTTGAGGTCACACCCTTTTCCATTCCCACTTGGTCCTTTCCTAGTTCATTGGGTAATAAGATAGTTTTAGTTTTTATGGAAAAGAACCTTCATGTTTCCATGATATGAACTCCTCATGAAATAGATGGAATGGGTGAATGTTGTGAACTCACTACCTAATACCACCAGAAGATTAATAGACTGTTAGTAGAGAACATAATCCAAGGATAAAGTTACTCCCTTATAATCAATCATAACTTTGATATCTACATTCAACAATTTCCAAAATTTGCAGTAGCCATGGAACAAAATTAGAGATTTCAAATAAGACTAAATGAAAATAAAAAGAAAAGGAAAATATATAAAATAATTAGTAAAATCTTACGAAAATAGAAAACATATGAAGAACATTTGCAAAAAAAAAGAAAAAAAAATATTTTATCCTCATCAAGATATCATGGTAAATGGATATCTTTCCCATGACTAAGTAGGACGGAGAAGATTTAGAAAATGGAGCGAGCTTGTTCTTAATCAGAGGTATTAAGGTTGTGATTGATTATTTGGAAGTCCATGAATGATGTTGAATAGCATGTTCTTTTGATTACTTTTTTGGTGATAAATTATCATGGCCTTGAAAGGAAAAGTTGAGTGTATGATGTAAGGTCCTTCTCATAATATCTAGAACTTAGTTCATTGTGACACATGCATAATGTCATGATGCACAATGAACTTTTCTTATCTATGCATCATGACATTATTTACTATATCCCTTGTGCACTTCATTCATCATTAGAGCTACTCTTTAGTTTTCTTCCCTTGTGCTAGATTAATGTCTAAGTTAAGTTCACATGCAATTGTGAGTGTACAAAGTTTTATTTAAATTAGAAGTTTAGGTAACCTTTCATACACTAAGTCATAGGAAGAGTAGTCAATAGGAAGTTTTCATGTTAAGCGATATGCCCAAGGGATATTGTTGAATTTAGTGCTCCAATATTTTCTATACCTACTGATGGTTCACACTAGAAATAATTTAATCTTCGTATTGGTTATCTTTGCTTGACTATTGGCTTGGGGATGATAGGGTATTATGAGTTTGTGTTGCATCCATAAGTGTTACATTAACTTACGAAAGGTAACACCTGTGAAATGTATTCCATTATCAAAAATTAGTGTTCTAGGCACACTAAACTTATTTCCCACCTATTGTTAAAAGAAATGAGCTACATTAGTAAAGGTATAGTCAGAAATGGCTACAGCTTTAGCCCACTTGGTACATAACTACACAATAATAATAATATATGACTTCCCATTAGACATGAGAGTGTTAGATCCCATGAAGTTAATTCCTCAAAGGTCAAAAGGCTCTAGTGGTTCAATCCACTATTAGAGCCTATAACACCCCTATTAATTATCTATAAGATCCTATAAATAACTAATAGTGTTGCTACAAAACCCCAAGGATTTGGATTTAACCTTGATTTACTAATTCAAAAGGAAACAACAAAATAGATAAAAATTATTAATTAGGAGCATAAATATAGTACAGCGTAGAAAAATTTTATAATACTTGCATACATAATTAAATAAAATTTATTTGATGAAAAAGAGACATTTTTGTAGCCTTGAAAAGATCGATGTTAAAAGATTTTACTAGATGCATCATAAAATAGTGTGTAAAATAATGATCCCAATGACACTTGTTTCTATTCAATCAAACCTTTAGAAATAAATGACCTTTATGTTTACTAAATTAAATAATAAAATATTAATATATAATAAATAATATTAAATTTTCTCAAACATATAAATGACCCTTATAATCTCACAATCCCAACAACATAAATAGAAAATTCATATCTATCATACTTTATTATTTACTTACAAAAATAGGTACATGGCTCAAATATCTAAAAAGTGTATAAGATATCTTTTTTATAAAAACACAAAATATACAAAAATTATCTTTTAAGTTCAAAAGGTGCACATTGTACAAAATTGATCCACCTTTTGTCCCATGTCGAAATGTAGTAGGAGTTAGAACCCCTCAAATAAGAAAGGTTATTATATTTCCCTCTTCATGGAGCATAAAGGTTCAAGGCCAAAAGTCTCAAGTTATGGGCTAGATAAAGGTTTCCAATTAAATATGTTTTAAGTTCAGAAATGTCATAAAAATTTTCCAAAAATCAAAGGAAAAACCAAATATCCAAAAGAAATTCAAAAGTCCAAAAGAAGGTATATTTTATCCATGCATATGCAAAGGCTAGGTCTTGATTACCCTTACCATCATGTCTTGGAATAATCTCACAACTATCATAGGATTATCCTTTTAATTATTTTAATGTCTAAAAATATCAAAAATTTATCTTGAAAAAAATCCAAACAATATATATTTTAATCAGACATCTTCGAAGGCTAGGTCTTGGTTACTCTCACTCCCTAAGGGACTCATTGAAAACTCTTAGAATTACCTCTCTACTATCATCACATTATTCTTATGACCCCAAACAAGCCACTCATAATATATTACTTTATTCAAAAAATCAAAATGAAATCCAAAAGGCCAAAAATCCATGATAGTCAAAATTCCACAAAATTCTTGCAAAATTATGTTCATATCAAAAGCTAATCCAAAATAATCATACAATTTTCAAGAAGTAGGTTGGGCAAAGTTTTTACAATTCTGGAAATTCACCAAAACATAGAAAATAGTCTAGATGGGATTAAAATATTGATTTTCATTTAAAAAGCCCAAAATTACAAAAAATCAACATAGTAATCAAAATCATAAAAGAATAGTAAAAGATCAAAAAGTAGAAAGGAGGAATAGAGAATTTACAACAATATAGGATAGCTTCATAAAAATAAATATAAAATAATCTCTCTTACTTATGCTAGTAGAGCTAAATTTTTCTTCGTAGTGTCTTCCTTTTCTACCTAATGCTCTCAATTTGCCTTTGCTTTAGTTAACCCATCACACGTAAATCCCTTTTACAAACTATGATGTGATGTATCTAAGGCCTAAACCTATTTATAAGGGTTTAGTGTCTTCCTTTTCTACCTAATGCTCTCAATTTGTCTTTGCTTTAGTTAACCCATCACACGTAAATCCCTTTTACAAACTATGATGTGATGTATCTAAGGCCTAAACCTATTTATAAGGGAACGAATAGAAGATGAGCTCAAATCATCTTCAAAATGAAGAAGAAAGGATAAAAAATGTCTTTTAGGAAAATAGTTTTGAAAAAAAATGATAGAACATAGTTTTGAAAAACAATGATAGAAAAACTAAACTTCAAACAAAACAAGTAATAGAAAAACAAATGGTAGAAAGAGAAAGGTGGTGCAAAGAAAACAAATTGTATAAAAAATAATCATACATAACATAAATGCATATGTTATATGTTATAACATATATGCTTTTTTATTCATTTGCACATGAATGTGCTTTAAGATGATGTTAAATTTTCAAAATTCAATTTTAAATTAAGTTTTATTTTATTTTATTTTTATAAGTCTATTTATAATTTTTCTTCTCTATCTATTCTCCTCGCATTCAAACACTCATAAAATGTACATTGAGACTCCAAATCAAATTCCATTTAAACCTATAGGATCCTTATCAAGTGTTCTACCTAATCATATGCTAAAATCTTATCTAGGCATTATTTATCATGGTCTTCAAGTTCACACCTAAAACATTTATGGTATTTTAGCAAACTAGAAAATGCAATATCTCAAAAATTGTAACTCTGATTCTAGTAAACCAAGGGTCAAAACCCACATTTTTGAATACCTTAAACACATTGGTAAGGTTCGATTCTAGGTAGAACCTCATCCTAAGGTACTTCTTTAACAAAGATGATTTATGCAATATTTAATTATAATTAAGAAAAGAACTCCAAATCCTAGTTTAATGACAAAAGGTAACAAGGGATATGTTTTGGGTAAGGTGTGGATTTAAAATTGATCCATGAAAGAGTATTATATAATCATATATGCATAATAAAATAAAAAAGGTGCATAATTAAATGTGCATAATAAAAATTTAATATACATAACTAAATGTGCATAAAGAATAAAATATGCATAGCCAAATACTTGTAAAAGCATACTAATTGATAAAAAGAAAAACTTCCAAGCATAATTGGAATTCAACATTTACTCATAAAATATTTAAAAGATCTATGAATAAGCTTAAATATTGGTGAAATAAAGAATACAAAACTTTTACAAATACCCTAGCTAGTAAATTATAGTCATTTATATAGGAAACTAACAATAGCAATAACATAAATAACATTAATAAAAATAAGTTAATATCTTAAAATCCATCTGATAGCATTTGATGAGCAGCAAGGTACCCCTACACTCAACCATACGAATACAAATATTTCACACAAGATCCAATCGAATTTCAAGGACTAAGTGCTTATGCACCCTTGTGGAACAAGGATGGGTTGATTGATCGTTGTCTTCCCAAACTTACTTGTATGTCATGATTGTATGGTTAAGTAAGCTTGAGGCATATGATTTTTATAGCTTTTATGTTTTTATGTCTTGTTACTAATAAGGGAGGAGAGAAAGAGAGATAA
>MNCI01038043.1:16588-39875 GCA_015680685.1 Gnetum montanum | reverse complement strand
AACGCCAATAAAATGGATGTCATGGATGGAAATGAAACAAAAAATGATTAATTGCAAGAAATTTTTAAGGAAAAGAACTTAACAATTGCACCAAAAAGGAATGCTAATGGGTCCTCCCCAAAGCAGGCTCATGCCTTTTCTACCCTAACAAACCCACAAACCAAAGAGTCCGTAGGCTCTCAGAATGTCATTTGGAAGCAAGAGTTAAAAACTTACCCACAAGAATTCACCAAAGAAAAATAATGCATCAACCTAGAATGGACTAATGATAAAACTAGCAATGAGGTAGAAAATGGGAAGAAAGATGGAGTGGAAACAATGGAATGGAATCCCAAGAATAAGGTTGTGTAATGCTTCTTGTGTATTTTATGGTTAATGTAACTAAGTAGAACTCATCCCAAATCCAGACTCAAACCAACCACATTCAGTGACCTTGCATCAATACACTTGGCCAATCCATCCTCTTGAGGCAATAAGAATGCTTCCACAAAGAGTGATCACCATCCCAAGGAGAGTAAGATGGAGAAGTAGGAAACGAGAAAGGGCCTTAGTTAGAGGGAACATTCAAAGCATGGGTAACATGTCTTTCTATTTTCATAACCAGTACTTATAGCTCATATTGCTTTATTATGTCTAAGGGTTGTGCTTTGAATTCTCACTTTTCTCCTTTCTTTCTTTTTCTTTTTTTTTTTTTTTTGCGTAAGAACCACACCATGCAAAGACTTATTTTTATTCACTCAGCCTCCTAATTTTCAAACAATGTCAGAATGGTGGAAAACCCAAGAAAAAGCATCCAAACACCCAAGAGAATGGCCAGCACAGATGCATCAAATCCCCTTGAAGTCACACCCTTTTCATCCTTTGAGTCTTTCCTTGGTTTGAAAAGTACCCAGCCACCAATTCATTAAAAGTTTACTTAGAAAAAAGGGATTGTATAGTTCTAAGCCAAAGGAGACCATAGAGTTGTATGGATGAGTGGACAGTGTGGAGTCATTGCCTATTTTATCAAAAGAACCATACCTTAATATCAACATCATAATTCAAAGGTAAAAACCAAACATTAGCAATCAATATGATATAATTCAATCTACCATCATGAGCACTTATTGGATGATGAATAAAAGCAATCAAGTAAACAAAGAAATAGTAAAAATATGAATAATGGTGTAAAAAAAAATAAGAACAGTTGAAAGAATGTGTAAAATAAAAAATGTGTAAATTAAAAATTCAAAAATAACTGAGGACCTAGAATAGTTAGCATAGGTGGCCATCTCCCCCATGACTAAGTTGGAAGGAGGAGATCCGAAATAGTTAGCAAGGTTGTCCATCAATAGAGGTAGCATGTGTACTAGTTGTCCTAAGCTCATGGAAAGGTTTGGTTTGTTGTATGTTGATCAATAGTTTCTTGTCTAGGCTCTTAGGTTTGTATATTATCATGGCCCCTGAAGGAAAAGTTGCATAAATAATATAAGGTCCTTCCCACAGTGTTTGAAATTTAGTATGTTGTGGTACATGTGTGGGATCCCAGTAGAGAACCTTATCTTCCAATTGATATTTAACTTTCCTAATCCTTAGTTCATGACGTTTTTTATTCAATGCCTTGTATAACTTGTTAGATGACAGGGCAGTTAGTTAGTTTTCATCTAGCAAGTTAAGGGTTACTAATCGTTGTTTATGTGCTAGATCAATATTAAGGTTGAGGTCACATGCCACAGACAATGTACAGAGGTAGCCAATATGTCCAAGGAATGATCGAATATCTTTAACAATTTCCAGTTGACGAGTAATTCCTTGGATAACTTTGATTTTCTCGGGGTCTACCTCTATCCCTGTGTGTCAGATTTTGTGCCCTAGTACTACGCCTTCTTGGACCATCAAATGGCTTTTCTGCCAGTTGAGCCTCAAATTGATTTCTACACATCTTTTTAACACTTGCTCCAACCAGTCCAAGGCTTGATCAAAATTTTCTCCATAGGTGGAGAAATCGTCCATAAACACTTCTACACCATTTCCTATTTGTTGTTGGAAGATGCTTAGAACTAGTCATTGAAATGTTGTAGGGGCATTGCAAAAGCCAAATGGCATCTATTTGTATGCAAATGTTCCCCAAGGACTGGTGAACGTAGTCTTGGCTTGGTCTTCTAAGGCTATTTGTATTTGATTATATCCACTATATCCATCCAGCAAACTATAGTAGCGATGCCCTATGATGGTGTCTAAGACTTGGTCAAAAAATGGCAACGAAAAGTGATCTTTGAATGTTTCCATATTCAGTAGTCTAAAATCTATGCACATCCTCCATTTTCCTCCCTTTTTAGGCATAATAACTAAGGGGCTAACCCATTCACTATCAGCAATGGGGTATATGAACCCAGCCTTGAGAAGCTGTTTGATTTCTTCCTTAACTACTTGCTTCAGCTATGGGTTCAAATGCCTCTGCAGTTGTCTTCGAGGCTTCATGGAGGGGTTGGTGTAAATCTTATGTTGGCATATCCTAGGATCTATTTTGGTTACTTTGGATATTACCAAGTGAAGGCTTTTGACCATCTATTGATTACCTTCAGTAGTTATTATTTCTATTGAGGAGAAATCTTAGCATTGATAATTACCAATTTTTTATTTTTAAGGAACATGTATTCCATACCGATGAACAATGGTTTCAGCTCAAGGGGCTCTTGCTTAAATTTCTCAAGGATTTCCAACTTCCCCCAGTTGACATTTTCAAGGTTAAGACATGGAATTTGGCAATGGACTTGCTCTAATGCATCTATGCTATTGATGTAAGCACAAGTCAAACCCTCAGTTGGTTCCATGCATATGAGTGAACTACTTTCTCGATCAGCTGTCAGCCACTGGGTGCCTTCCTGTTGTGTGGCTACTGCATACATGCATCTTTGTATGTTGATCACTTGTACACACTGATTGCATGCAGGCAATGCGAAATTTTACACAAACCATAACCTCTGCATGCAGTTACACCCTATGTCACTGTATGCAATGCATGGAACTTTCTTCTTCTTGATCTTTCTGAATGTATTTTCCTTTGATATTTCTAGAGAAAGATCATGGATTCCTAGGCATGCATCGATGGCACTTAGCCATGCTCTTCCCATTATGATTGGGAAGTCCCCCTTACCGTTGTTTACCTAAATCACTAGGAAGTTAGCTAGGTATGACCACCCACAAATAGTGATAACAATGTCTTCCACTAGTCCCAATGGGACAGTGATAGACTGGTCAGCCAACTCTAGATGGATGTTTCTCTTTTTTAATGGAGGTAGGTTCCATGGCTTGTACATTTCTTGAGAAATCAAGTTGACACTAGAACCTGAATCCAAAAGAGCCTTGCATAGCACATTTCCAATGATTTGTAAGTATATCAAAGGAATCCCAAGATCAGATAATTTCCTAGGAAGGTGGCTAGCTTTGATCCAATTAGTGATAAAATGTGTTAGCATGACCATATGCGTTGAGTACGGTGGTTGAGTTGAAGGAGGCTCTGAAGTTTTGATTGATACCGAGGCATCTAAGGAATTAGTCGCTTGTGATTGCAAGGGCTTGGTTGGACTATTGGTTCTAAAGAAAGGTCTTTTCTTCATGTGGTTGTTGGAACCAATAGTAGTTTGAGAGTTAACAACCCTTGTGGCATTACGTTGCTATGGCTAGGTAGGGATTTCACCTTGCATCACGGGAGCAAGTGGAAGTGGAGCTATTGGTGGAAGAGATGCAGCTGGATGAGAAGGATGATATGCTTGCGGAATATCACCTCTAGAAGAGGGAGTCCCATAATACTCATAGGCTTGGTAGTGAGGTTGAGGAGTGATGTAACCAGTATAGTCACATGGAGAGACTGGCTGCTGCACGTAATATCCATATGGGTCAGGTTGCTAGTAAGGATACTGTTGCCTTGATGATGGCATTCCCCATGATTGTGGGTGCTTCCACTATTGATATTGCCCAATCAGTTGTGATGGAGTTCCATTGAGATAATATGTTAAGGGTTGGTGGAATTACCTTAGGTCACTTTGAGGATAAGGTAACCTTCAGGGTGTTTGTCATTTGTTTAATCATAGGTTCAGTGCATACACCCCAAACTCCTACAAATGTGAGATTACAGGGCAACATCCCTTAGGATGGTCATATTGATATATCTCACATCCACTATCATTGTCTATTTCTAAATCCACAACCTTTTCAATGATGGCAACTTTGCCCTTACTGTTGCTACGTTCATGTTCAGCCTCTTTCTTTTTTCTTTTCTCACTACCTTGCTCTCTAGACTCCTCTACTATTTTAAGAATAGTTTAAAATCTATTTTCTATGGAATCCCACATTTGGTCTACCTTTGCTGAAACATTTGATGTCATCTTTTGGATAGGCAAAGTTTTTCTATTCACCATCTCTTTGAGTGGTGACTCTTCTTCATCCTCACAAAATCTTACTCCCCTATTTCAAAGGGAAGGATCTCAGTTATACTCTTCTGCACTTTCTCTCTTCCATATCTCACCTTCTTCCTTAGCAACTTACTCCAATAGTCTTTGAATTTGATGGGACCTAAGCTCAGATAATCTTCCTTGGGCATAAGTCCCAAGGGTTCTTCTCATTTCATGCCTAAGCCCATCCACAAGATGGTGCAATTGATCCCTTTGCAAATAACCATGGCTAGGACAACGATGTAACAATGCATAATATTGGCCCATGATAGCATCCAAGGGTTCATGTTCTCCTTGTTTCCAGCATTGGATTTTCTTTTACAAGTTAGACACTCAAGAGTATGTTTGGTACTTATCATTAAATAGTTCTAACATAGTACTCCACCTACAAATGGATTTTGATTCTAAAGATTGGTATTAGCTTTTCACTTCTTTAACTAATGTCTGTGGGAAAAACTTAATCTTTTCTCATTTTTTTCTCTATATTTTGTAAGGCACATGTATAATGGAATTCTTGTAAGTGATTCTAAGGATTACCATTGTATCCCCCTTCAAATCGTGGGATAATATTCATATCTAATCTTTTGATCCTACTATCTTTTTGGTGTCTTGTTGGAATTCTAATAGCCTTAGTTATGTCTAACATACTTCAAGTAATGAGTAGGGGTTCATCGTGATCGTCTCATCCATGGTGTCTATGATGCCTACATTGTTCCCTAGTCTCCCTTCTTCTATGTTGTGATTCTCTAGAGTGCCCTCGTCCCCTTTCTTACTTGTTTCATCTATGACTTCCACTTTTCCTATCTTTATCCCCATGGTCATTTTCTTTATGACCATGTTCGAATATTGAAGGAGAGGGTGAAGAAGATGATGAAGGTAAAGAAGAAGAAGAACCGTCATCATGATGGTGTCTGCTACCTTCTCTTCTACTATCTCAACCTCGATCCCGATTGCGATTAAAATGTCCACCTTTATCATGAGTTCATATCCCTTTTTCAGGCCCTGGGTTATGAATAGTGGAATGAAGGTCCTAATACACAACCCCTTGGCCAAAGTCAAGGGAAGGAACATCATTGTGTGGCTGATTGCTTGAGGTAGGTTCATTTTCGCTTAAGACATGTGCAACATCCTAGGACCACTTACCCTTCAAAGACTTATGGTGTCTCTCCTGTTGCAAGTCCCTTTGACATTGTGCTTCCGTGGGATGGTATTCTTTCAAGTCATGGTCTTGCACAATGTATTCTGCATATAAGTGTAGCATTCCAATTTGTGTGAGAGCACAAAGAAGCATTCTTGGGACTGAACGATCGAGAGGTAATACTATGTTACCTTCTAAGTCTCACCAATGTAGTTGTTCATCTTGATGGAGGATAAAGATGAAGTTTGGTATATACTCATCAGGATGAATATATACCACTCGAACTTGCTAAGGGACTGGAAGATCAATTTCATGTGTATTATGTCATCAACTATTTCTTATTTCAAACCTAGGTGGTGAGGTGCTTTCATAGGAAGAAGGAAACATACTTCTCTATTTAGTGTGCAATGTATTCTTGTTTATTATTTTCTCAACCAACCCTAAGGGTTCATTCCAATGATGTGAATGATTTCCTAAGTTCTAGTTAGCGCACAAACACTAATTCCCCGGAAATGGCACCAATGATGAGCGGCGAGGTACCCCTATGCTCAACCATACGAATACAAGCATTTCACACACAATTTGGTCAAATTCCAAGGACTAAGTGCTTATGCACCCTTGTGGAACAAGGATGGGTTGATTGATTGTTGTCTTCCCAAACTTACTTGTATGTCACGATTGTATGGTTAAGTAAGCTTGAGGCATATGATTTTTATAGCTTTTATGTTTTTATGTCTTGCTACTAATAAGGGAGGAGAGAGAGAGATAACTAAGTGACTAATTTAACTTAACTATTGATTAACTAGGATTTAACTAATTCTAACACTAGTATCTCTTCTTACTTGTTGTACACATCCTGAACTAGCACAACATTATTGGGATTACCAAATGCTAATCATTACTGGGTTACCAAGTGTTACATGCATGCTCGAAGTGATCGTATTGTGTGTGCTAATAACAGAAATGTAATGTGCATAAAATAAAATAGATGCAAAAGAAAATAAAATAAAATAAATGAGTAAGAAAAAAAATCTCAAGTGCTACAAGGATGAATCGAAGAGCTCATCTTTATTGCCATACACAAGGTATGCTTAGGTACACAATGTTCAAATAAAGATCCATCCACACTTCGACCTCCTACTGCAGGCACTTGGAAACTCCTCTAACTTCCAAATAGACTACAATAGTTTCACTACTTGACTGCTACCAGACTTCTCTTTGACTCATTCTTCTAAATTACTCCCTATTGTGCGCCTGGGTACTATATTTATAGGCCCAAGAGTAACCTAGGAATAACCGCTCTAATAATAACCACTCTAATAATTAGAGTAACTACTCTAACAATAACCACTCTAATTATTAGAGTAACCGCACTCATCAGCATTAAAGAATTAATAATTAAATTTATGCAAATGTCTAGGTTGTGATAGGGCCCTTCCATTCTAGTTGTTATTCCTCCATCTCATTGACACCTTTCACAAGAATGAGAGGAATGATAAGCATTCTTAAATATTATTGGTCAAAAATATCCTGCCATCAAGATCTTTGTGGCTATTCTTCTTCTTACATAGTGGCCTCTACAAGGATCCTCGTGAACATCTTGCAGGACTCTTAGTTGATCCACATGAAATACACACCATCGTACCAGGCCATCCACACAAGTCTTATAAAGGTTGCTGTCTATCTCTATATAGTATTTGATGTAGTGGATAAACTATTATTTCTTTGTATGATATCATTCAATAGAAGTCTCCTGTATGAGTAGATATGAGAGAAATTCATCATACAATTTATGACCCTTAGTGCATGAACTTTAGTTGCCTTAGCAAGCATAAGTTTTTCTAGAAATTAATCAGATAAAATCTCTTCATTATTATTGCTAGCCCATCTTAACTAAGAAAAATGATCTACAACTACATTATCGGTTCCTTTTCTATCCACTATTCTAAGATCAAACTCATATAATATCACCAATCGCTATATAACATGGGGGCTTACCATTGGCTTATTCAATAGTAAGAGGATTGCACTATGATCAATGTGCATAAAAATTGGATATCCAAGCACATAGTGCTTGAATTTTTCTAAGGCATACATCACCATCATGAGCTTCTTTTCCATGGTGGTGTAATTAAGTTGCGCATCCACTATGATTCTAATTGCACAATGGATATAATATGGGTGTTTTTAATCATCCATTTGTATCAAAAATACTCCTAATGTGTATTTTGATGCATCTATCATAATGTAAAATGGTTTGGACCAATCAAGGGCACATAGAATTAGAGTCTCTATAAGCTTATGTTTCAAGTATTAGAATGTAGGTTCACATTTCTTAGTCTATTCAAAGGTTGCATCCTTCTTGGTAAGCTCAACCAATAGTTTGGTGATTTTAGAGAAATTTTTAATGAAATGCCTGTACTAACCAATATGGCCAAGGAATTAGCTTACATATTTGGTAGTTTAATATTTTCTAGTTATTCCTTAGATGAGCCTTATCTATTTAGGATCCACGTTGATTCCTTTTCTTGAAATTCTATGCACCAAAACAATGTCATCTCAGACCATCAAGTAACTTCTCTACTAGTTGAGGCATAGGTTCATCTCCATACACCATTTTATATATATTTGCATAGATCATTTCCTACAATTTATAAGTAAATTAGAGAACTTTTAGGATCAAATCTTTTCTTATGAAGGTGTCCTACTTTAATCCAGTCTGTAACTGCATGAGTTAATACGATGGTATATACATTTTAGGACCTTTAATTTGAAGGTAGCTCGATGGTGATTTTGAAAGCATCCTAAGAAGGATCAATATCCATAGAGGCCTTCCAGGGTTTAGGTGGATTTTTGGGTCAAAAGAAAGCATTTTTCCAAGGCTTATGCTTAGAGCCACTTGAATTGTCATCTAACTATAAGCTCATAGCCCATGTAACATTTTGTTACTGAGGCTACAATGGTATCTTACCTTGCATAGGCAATGTAGGTAGTAGAGAAGCAGAATTGTGAGATGCAGAGTGTTTTTATAGATAATGAGGAGTATAATTGGAAGGAGATTCAACTTATGGAGTAGTTACTCTATGATATTAAGGTAGATAATAGTGATGGAGAAAAGATGGCTTGTAGAGATAGTAGGAGATATAGGTTATTGGACATAATATTCATATGGATCCCATTGATGATAAGGGTCTTACTACATTGGCGTTGGCATCCCCCATGATTGTGGATTTTTCCATTGATGATAATGATATTGAGGTTGAGGTGGCACTTCACTCAAATAATACTATTTTTGGTGGAAGTATTATTGGTAATTTCCTTATGGATAAGATAATCTATTGGGTGATTACCTTTTTACAAATTTTGGATTTAAGGCACATACCCCAGATTTTTATAGGTGTGAAAATACAAGACAACATCCCTTATGATATTCATATTGGTAGATGTCACATCCTTCTTCTCTAATTTTAGAATCTGCAACCTCATCAACTATTGCAACCTTACCATTTTGTTGATAGTAGTTCTTTCCTGTATCTCTTCTTCTCCTTCTATCCTTATCTTGGTTCCCCTACCCCATTTTCCCTTCATAATTTTTAAAGAAATTTTAAATTTTTCATCCAAGAAGTTTGATAGTTTTTCCACCTTAGTTGATATCTCTGTGATAGATTTTTGGATTGCCAAGGTTTTTCTTTGTATCACTTCTTTTAGGGACGATTCCCCTATAGGATCGCAAAGACATCCCTTACTTTTACCAATGGAGGAATCTCTATTGAACTCCTCTACACTTTCTTGTTTTTTTAGTTCTCTTTCTTTCTTGACCACTTGATCAATAAGCCTTTGGATCTTATGGACCCTTATTTTGGATAATCTTCCTAGACATAAATCCCAAGATATTCTCTAGTTTTATTTCTAAACCCATTTATCACATGGCAAAACTATTTCCTTCGAGAAAAATCATGGCCTAAGCATTGATGTAAGAGGGAGTAATACCTACCAAAGGCTACATCAAGGGATTCATGATTACATTGTTTTCATCTTTGGATTTTTTTTCCTTAAGTTAGATAACTTGAAGTATGTTTGATATTTATCATTGAACAACTCCAACATCATACTCTATCTAAAGATAGACTTCAACTCTAAAGATTGGTATCAACTTTCAACTTCTTTGATGAGTGTCCTAGGGAATAGTTTAAGTTTCTACCACTCATTCTCAGTTTTTTGCAAGGCATAGGAATCATGAAAGGAGTATACCCTCCTTCAAACCTAGAAATATTATTCATATCAAGTATTTTGACTCAACTATCCCATTGATGCCTAGTGGGTATATGAACTACCTCTAAGATATTTATCATACTTCTAGTTACAAGTAGTGACTCATCATAGTTATCATCTTCATGGTGATCCCTATCATAGTCATGCCTCCTATGATGTAGCTTAATATGCCTTGTTTCCTAATGATCTTCCTCCTCTTCTTGATGTTTTCTATGCTTTCTCCTTCCATTTCTATGATGGGATCTTTTGTCATCTTGATCTCAACCTTGATCATTTCTCCTTCGATCTTGTTCATGTTTCCCTCTATTAGAGTTTAATGATGAAGAAGATGATAAGGATGGAGAACTAGGAGAGTTGTGTTGGCTTGCCCTCCTTTCCTAGTCCCTCTATTTTTCTCTTTATGAATGGTTAAGGGATCTTATCCTTGAGGTATTTCTAGTTCTAGAACCAATTCTTTTCTTACCTTGGTTGCTTGCCAAGATTGAATGTAATCATTCATGAGTCATGTTTTTTTCATTGAAAGGAGGAGAACATTGGTGTTGGGATTACCCTAATGAAAATTCTAGATCCTTTTTTACTAATTGTGAAATTAGTGAAATCAAGATGTTTTGGCCCTTAGAGGCTTCATGGTATGCCTTCATGAGTTTATCTTTTCAAAGTTGGACCTCTATGGATTAGCAGTCCTTAGAGAGATGTTCCTTCATTTGATAGTCTATGGCTATTGGTTCATGCCCTAGTTTGATGAAAACTTTCATGAACATTAAAGGAATAAACTAATCAAAGGGTAACACAACATGATCCTCCAAGTCTCTCCAATGAAGCTATTCATTTAGCTAAAGGACAAAGGTAAATTCTGAATAATAGAGATTCGAATGTGCATAGAAAACCTTTAGTTGTTGAGATATACGTTAGCATTCTGTTTAGGTCTATAATGTTGTTGGTTAGAATCATCAACAAATGGTGAATCAGCCCTACAAGAAGAAGACATCTATAGTTTGCTCTTATGTCATGTGCTTTAATAAAATATTATTATTATTTTTCTTAAGGATTATGTGTTATATTCTTACAATAACTTTGTATAATCTCACTATCTAAAAATATTTAGTGCATATAGCTAAAATAAAATCCTTGGAAATGGTACCAATGATGAGCAAAGGGCATTTCCTACACTTAACCATACAAATCACTAGAATGTATGCACAATTTGGTTGAATTTCATGGACTTATTTTACCTAAGTGAGCTATATATTTAAATATTAAAACATCTTGCTACTAGTCATTATCTTCCCAATTATCGCTTGTGTCAAATTGTTCGTATGGCCAAATATGATTGAGATATAAGATATTTATTATTATTATAATAATTTTTCTATTATTTTATTTATCTATAAAATGATTAACTAAAGCAAAGATTGAAATGTTTAAATTTACTAACAACTAAACTATCCTAAATGTGCAGCATCTATTCCTACTTTCCATACACATCCTAAACATATACTAATACTATTAATTTACCAAGTGTTTACTTTTGGATGTACTAAGTCTTCACTACTAGGATAACCAAGCATTAGTATGTTATGCTTGAAGTGGGCATACTCACATTACTTATAAATTAGAATATCAAAGGTGTAAGTAGAAGAAAGTAAATTACATTTAAAGTAAAATCTTGAAAAGTAAACTTAAACTAATATCTAAGTACTTCGATGGAGAGAAGAAATCTTGATTTTATTATCATTCATATAACTGCGTCCAAGTACATATTGCACTCAAATAAAATTCCATATAATCAATTCAAACCACTCTATGGAAACTCAAAGGGAAAATTTTACTAAGTTCTATGAGAGAAAACTACAAGAGTTTGGTTAAGGAAGTGATCAAATGGTGTCATAAATGCAACTAGTGTGCATTCTTATATAGGCTTTAGGAGGATCAGAGTTGACACACATGCATCAATGCATCCTAAGATGTATAGATAGGGAAGCATCAATGCGGTTGTGTTAATGGGCATGAGTCGATGCCACTACCTTATCAATGCTTCACCAAGTATCTACGCAAAAAAAATGCTTAACAAATCTATGATAATAATTAGCTTACTCCAAGAAGCTACAAACCTCTACCTTTGATAAATAAACTAACTAATCCTGAATCACTACAATCTTAGCTAGATTCATAACAATGCTAATTCTAGAAATAACATGACCTAGGAGCTAAATCTTTGACTACAAAAAGAAGCACTTATATGGCTATGCACCTAATTAATATTTTTATAATATTCATAACACCATCTAAAAATTCTCTGTGTATCTCTACTTGCCTAAGAAATACACCAAGATGTCATCAAAGAATACCATTGCAAACTAATACAAGAATGGTTGCGACACATTATTATATCATATGCATGAATACTCTTAGAGCATTTGTCAATATGAATGGAAGCATCAAAAACTCATAATGACCTTATTAGGCCTAAAATATTATCTTTAGTACATTCTTCTCTTTGATTCTTACTTGGTAATAACTTGACTTAAGATCAATCTTTGAGAATTCTTGGGTTCCTTGAATCTAATCAAATTAGTCTTTAATGCACAAAAAAGAATATTTTTTCTTCACTGTCACTTGATTCAACTGCTACTAATTAATGCATAACTACAAACTCCCATCCTTCTTTCACATAAATAATACTAGAGCATCCCATGAAGAAACATTGGGATAAACCATGCATCTATTCATAAGTTCTTATAACTAAACCTTCAACTTGGCCAAATTTATTTGTGACATGCTATGAGAGGCTATAGAAATAAGCTCTATGCCTCACTACAACTTGATCTCAAATTCCACCTATCACATGGATAGGAAACTAGTAACTTAGTCTAAAACACATTAAGAAACTAATGTATCACTAGAATCCTTTCAATTTCTACTATAACTAATGTTAGGAAATAACTATGCTTCTTTGGAGCCTCCTTTCAAAGACTCTAGAAGTCATCAAATCTAGTCAAACTATCCTAGAATAGGTTTGAATCTCTATATGCTCACCATTTTTAGATTGTAACCTCAAGAGTTTATGCTGATAGTTCAAACTAAAATTGAACTATGATAGCTGATGAGAAATGAGGTACCCCCTACACCCAACCATACAAATCACAAGCATTCATGCATGATCTAATCAAATTCCATGGATGGGACTAGTTATGATATCTAGATCAGTATGCCTTGATCACAGTTCACTATCTTCCCACTTAGACTAGTGGTAGCTTTGTCATGTATGGTTTAGTCCAAAGTGAGGCATATGATTCTTGATGTTGTTTCAACCTTATGCTACTCCTAACAATAATAAAGAAATCATTTGTTTAAACTAATTAACAATGGAAATTAAAGTCTAAACTAGCCTATGACTAATGAGTGTCCATGCCCAACTTGTCATACATGTGCTGAACCCATGTATCCAATACTGGAATTACCAAACAAATACGTGTTTACGCTCAAAACTGGTCATACACATTCTTCCAATTCATTAACATGCATGGAAACTTAAATACTAACTAAGTAAATGGAATATAAATTATATAAAAATTAAATTTAATCTAAGTAAAAGTGCTATAATGAATAAGAATCAATCTCGATCTTATTATTGTTCATGGAATGTGTCCAGGTACATTGCCACTTGAATAAGACATCATACATCTAACTCAGATCCACACTGCTAGCACTCACTGACTATTCTCGAAAATTATGGAATAAAACTACAAAATTTTGGCTAATTTATTGATCAAAGAATTGCATAATAATGGTTGTGAGCACATATTTATAGATGAAAATAGACACTATGTCAACGAGGCCACATTGACACAATAGACTATGTCAACGAGGCCGTGTCAACAGGGCCCCATCGATGTAAATGACAATGTTGATATCATAGCTGACCAAAAATTGACCTTTTTTCTCAAATATCCCAACCAACTAATTATTTATCATACCCCCACTACTAAATAAAAACTTGTCCTCAAGTTAACAAGATAGTACTGAGCTTTCTTTACAAAATTGGAAAGATATGGAATTATTAACTGACACTAACTACTGATTGACTCTAAGTGCAACATTACAAAATTTTATTTGAGGGGATGCATACAAAATGACAAAGTGACAAAAAGATTGGACAAAATTTGAAGATTACAAAATTTTGTAGAGATCTTCAAGAATCAACTGAAGATGATTCTTTTTGTTGCTACTAGCAGTGGAAGACTTCCAACCTAGATTGTTATGTTTATGCTTCTCTGGTTATGTGGAACATTCTTAAAGGATAGACTAAAATTTCTTATCATCATCCCATGAATCTTAGCGAACCTATGATTCTTGAGCATCTATCTTGTATGTGCTACAATTTGTTCATGGGCATATCCTCTGTTGTCCCCCTCTTAGCTTCATTTTTGTGCCTAAAAAAAGACCTTCTTTCTTAGGTGTTTCTTTAGCATCACCTATAGTCACCAAAGGATCAACATTAGTTTTGGTAAATTTTACTTAATAATTAACCCTTTTTGGATCCCTTAGTTTTCACTTAAGCACAAGGTGATGACAGCATACTATGCCCAAGGCTATGAGGTAACTAAAATCATCAAGCTATTCACATTATTTTGATCAATTACTATTAGTTATCATGATGTTTGAAAATAGGATGTTAGAAAAATTTCAAAATTTCAAAGTGGACATCCCTAGCCCCCATGACTAATAAGCATAACTCCAGAAGCACACAAGTTTTTTAATAATTGAAATCAAAGGTCTAATTCAGAAGATGACCAAGAAATATTAAACTTGAAGGATATTTTAATAGAAAAGTAGGAAAAAGTAAAAAAATTAGTTGAAAGTGATGAGAAGTAATCCCAAAATTATGCATAAATTTAGAGAAACTATCATTGATGTTCTAGAAGATGTGAATGTTAGTTCAAAGCCATGATCAACCAAAGTTATGCAAGTGAATCCTCCCCAAAGTAGGCTCCTACCATAATGCCCTTGCATAACGACTACTTTAGATGTTCATGGGCACCCAAGAAGTTAAATGTAGACCATGCCTTTGTTTCAAACAACACACAACTACTATGGTTGGGATGTTGTACTATACTGCACAACACCAAAAGGCTCATAATTGCATGTAGCAGTGAGGTGAATAATGGGATGAGTAGAGATTTTAGAGATAGGGATGTAAGGTACTTGACCATGTTCACAATAGGTTCTTGTGAAAAATGTAATTAAAATGATTAGCATACCTATCCATCCAAGCTATGACCATGTCCATATCATGAACACTGACCTTGCATTGATTTGTTCCATCTTTCCAACCACCATGAGTCCACAACCACCTCAAAGAAAAATCATCACTCCAAAAAGAAAAGAAGCAAGGAAGGGCCTTAGTTAGAGGGGAACCTTCAGGTATGGGTAGCATGTCTTTCTATCTGCATAACTAGTGCTTGTAGCTCATTATTATGTCTAAGGGATGTGCTTTGAATTCCCATTATTTTTTTTTTCTCTCTCTCTCTTTTCTTCTTCTTTTTTTTTGACTTGTTTTTTATTTTGTTTGAAATGGAAACCACACCATGCAAAGACAAAGCTTCCTTTTTATTAGTTGATGGAGGAGTGATGATATGTTCCAAGAGGAGTCATAAACCACATGAAGTAAGACAAAAAGAAAACCCAACAAGTCCCCTTGAGGTCACACCCTTACCATTCCCAATTGGCCATTTCCTCTTTCTTCAAGGTACAATGATCATTGATTAATTTTAGTTTCATGAATGAAGAACCAAATTATTTCCATGAAAAAGACCTTTTATTGAAAGAACTGGAGGGATGGATGAGGTGGTCTTACTGCTTTACACAATTACTTATCTAATCATCTTGATAGTATAGCACAAAAACCCATCACATAGCATTGACTTCTACATCATGACTTGGCAATATTATTAATGAAAATATAAAAGACATTCATAAAATATAAAGGTAATGACTCAAGAAAAGAGAAAAATATTAAGAAAAAAATATTAAGAAATTGAAAACATATGAAGAATCAAAAAATTTTGGAAGAAATAGGAAAATTATAAAAAATTATAAAACAAAAAAGGTGAAAAATACTTATTAGTTCTTAAACCAGGATGGAGCATCTCCCCCACAACTAATCTTACAACTGCACATTTGGAAGATGGACTACATAATCCCTTGGTTATACACCACTAGTTTCCCATCTATCACAATTACTAATTTAATTAATCATATGGTAGCACATCTAACATTTGTGATAGTCTCATTTGGATCATTCAAAGATCTATCTTTATCTAGACTTGAAGGTATTTCCATTTTGGAGGATCCAGATGCATTTGCTTCTTCTTCTTGATTTTCTATGTTAATTCTTGGGTCTCCATCTATAACATCCTTTTCTGGTGTATAATCAAAGTGCAAGATATCTGTGTCTAAGTCCTTTATTTGGTCTATTTTCTTAAGTCTAGAAATAATAAGCAGATTAGTTACCTCCATGCATCTTTGAAACAATTTTATATTCTCATTTTCAAGCCACTAGATGTCTTCTAGTTTAGTCACTACTACGTAGGCTGGTTTTTACTCACACACTCGTTCCTTAGCTTTGTTGTGGGTCAATATATGGGTTGTGTTAATATTTCAAACTTTCAGCCCACAACTACACCCTATACTATTACTAGTGATGCATGGATTCTTCTATCTCTCCACAACGATAGGTTCATCATTTTTGATAGGTGTTGGAGCAATGATGGATTTTGGCCTTTTCATATGATTGGAGGACATTGGCTGTGAAAGGAAGGATGTTTCACTTAATTGGCATTGTGCTAGTTTGGATGAGTTAGTAGGTCCATGAGTTTTGTGCTTATGCATGAGAACCATCCTAAAGAAAGGATGTTTCTAAGATTGTGGTGAAGATCTTCTGGCACTATCATTTCTGTGTATGTTCACAGCACAAGTGGCACTCTCTCCTTGATGTTGTAGTGTTAAGTCTTCCTGTGTTGCTACTAGTGACATATGGCAAAGGGAACTATGAGAATATTGAGAATATGACAAAGGATGAGAGGTGTGAGGTGGTGATCCTTCAATAGATGTTGTGGGCCGATGATATTCGAGAGAGTGGTAGTAGTGATTTGTAGTAGAGGACATAGAACTAGTTTGAGAAATAGGGTGTTGAACATAATAGTCGTGTGAGTTCGACTGGTAGTAAGGGTAGGGTTGGTTTGGTGGTGGCCTCCCCCACAACTATGGGTTTTTCCACTGTGGTTAATGATAGTGTTAAGGCTAGTAATAAGTCCCCCTAGGATAATATGATTGGTTGATGAACTATCTACAATTACCATGTGGAAAAGAAAATTTTTTGGGCATGTGATTTTGTATGAATTTTGGATTTAATGAAAAATCCCAATACTCATGTAGATGTGACATAACTAGGCAATGGAACTTTGGGTGGTCATATATGTCGATTTCACATCCATCATATTCATCTATGATTGAGTCTATAGCCTCGCTTTCTTTAGCTGTGTTTTCTGTTTCCCGATAAGTGTTCCCAATTGTTTCTTGGTTCTGCTTCCTCTATTTATTATGATCACCTAATTCATTTTTTGATACCTTCTCCTCTACAGTTTCTATGAAAGTTGTAGCTTTTTCATTTATCCACTCTAACATCCTATCTAGCCTTGACTAGAGTTCATCAAAAGATGATTGGAGTGGCAAAGTTTATTGTGAAATCACCTCATCAAGAGCTGTCTCTTTTTCCTCATCATAGATATGGACCGTCTTCTTTTGAAGAGTTGGGTCCTAGTGATATTTCTCAACATTCTCTTATTTACATATCTCTTCTTCTTCTTTCACCACCTTCTTGATTAGCCTTTGTATTTGATGGGCTTTTATTTTGCATAATCGACCTTGAGCATACATCCCAAGGGTCTTCCTTATTTCATTACAAAGCTCATCTATGATGTAAAAATGTTGCTCTTTTTAAGAGAAATCATGGTCAAGACATCTATGTAGTAGTGAATAGTATCTATCCAAGGCCACATCTAAGAGGTTCATGATTTTCTTGCTTCCACCCTTGGATTTTTTATTTTATTTTATTTTTTGAGGTTGGACATTCTTGCATAGGTTTGGTATTTTTCATTGAAAACTTCTACCATTGTGGAACACTAGTGGATGGAACTTGGTTCCAATGATCTATACCAACTTTCAACTTCATCTACTAGTGTCCTAGGAAAGAGCTTAAACCTTTGCCACTTATTTTTGATATTTTGCAAGGCATAGGCATCATGGAAGGCTTGCAAGTAATGTTGTGGATTAGAATCATAGCCTCCCACAAATTTAGGGATATCATTCATATCAAGCCTTTTTATGAAACTTTCCCTATGATGCCTGTGGGGTATCTTAACTACGTCTATGATCTACATTAGGCTCTTAGTAGCCAACAATGGTTCATCATCATCAAATGTGGCAAGGTGAAAATTGCTATTTCTATTTGCCTAATTGTGGTGGTTTCAACTATTTTCATGTTGAGGTCTTTGATTTTTCCCATGGTTTTGATTTCTACCCTTATTTTGAACACATAGTAGAGCTTTGTCTCTATGCCTACGTTCATCTTCGTCAGAACCAGATGTTGAAGAGGAAGAAGAAGATGAGGAACTGGGAGGATTGCCATGGCTTCGATGGTGTTTCCAATAGTCCCTTGATTTATCTTTTTTAGGTTTTGAGGAGGTCCTAGGCCTTGAGGCCTCCCCTAGTCCAGGACTTCCTTCATCTCCTCTAAGGTTGTATATCTTAGGTGAATGTAGTCCTCGAGTGTCGTTAGGGTGGTCATGAACATATGAAACCTCTGCATGATGTTGGTCACTCCAATTTTCCTTAGTATATATTTCATTAATTCATGAATGAATGTTCTCTTCATATGATGCATTATCACTTCCTTGTGAAAGAGACATTGTTGTTGGTGTATGATGTGTGTGACCTAGCATTTTCCTAAAGATAGTTCATTAATGCATTTACAATGATCGTGTATGATATAACTAATCTAGATAACTAGCACCATCCCCAACACCAGTGCTAATGATGAGTAGCAAGGTACCCCCTATGCCCAACCATATGAATCACAAGCATTCACACACGATCTGGTCAAATTTTGTGGATGGGACTAGTTATGATAACTAGATCATTATGCCTTGATCATAGTTCGCTATCTTCCCACTTGGACTAGTGGTAGCTTTGTCACATATCGTTTAGTCCAAAGTGAGGTATATGATTCTTGATGTTGTTTTGGCCTTATGCTACTCCTAACAATAATAAAGAAATCATTTGTTTAAACTAATTAACAATGGAAAGTAAACTCTAAAATAGCCTATGGACAATGACTTTCCATGCCTAGCTTGTTGTACACATCCTGAGCCCACATATCCACTACTAAGATTACCAAGCACTATGCTACTAGGTGAACTAAGCAATAATGCTGCTAGGATTACCAAGCAAATATGTGTTTACACTCAAAACTAGTCACACTCATTCTGACAATTCATTAACATGCATGAAAACATACATATTAAGTACATGGAATATAAATTGCATTAAAAGTAAATTTAATCTAAGTCAAAGTACTACAATGAATAATAATCAGTCTCGATCTTATTGCCATTCATGGAATGTGTCCAGGTACATTGCCACTCAAATAAGACATTGTACAACTGACTTAGATCCACACTGCAGGCACTCATTGACTATTCTCTAAGATTATAGAATAAAACTGCAAGAGTTTGGCTACTCTATTGATCAAATAATTTCATAAACATGGTTTTGAGCATGTATTTATAGATGAAAATAGACACTACATCAAGGGGGTTGTGTCAACGCAATAGATTGTGTCGACAAGGCCTCTTCAACAAAACTAACCACATTGATGGGGCCTCATCAATGGTTCCTTGTTATTGAGGCTAAGATATTGAAATCGACCAAAAATTAACTTTTTTCTCAAATATCCCAGCCAACTGATGATTCATCAATAGCTAATCCATATCCAAAATAACAACATAATCCCTAAGGTTCATCACATGTAAATCATTAATCCATTGCCTCCCCTGTGATACCACTAGCACATCTCTACATATCTAATCCACCTGAGTCTCATAACCCTTGGCAAAATGCATCAATAATTCCAAATAAAGAATACGATATGGAAGAGCTATCCAATATATGATATTAGGAACTATAAATGAATCACTAGTACTGAGATCAAATAGAACTAATATAAGAAGGTTCAAGATTATACCTCTTATATCCATTAGGCTATACATCCGATGGCTAGTTTATTAGAGCATACACCTAATCCTAGGCTCTTTGTCCTACTTGTCCTACTCCACTAGTTTTTCCAATAAAAGCTCCTCATTTAGCTACATCAAGAGGTCTTTAACTATGGCCTCTACCTCCACTACTACCTACTACCTATCAAGGGCATTCCCTAGCATGATGTCCTCTAAACATGCATAATAGTTTGAACAATTTCTATAAACATGCCTCAGTTTTCACTTCCAAAATATACAAGGGAATCTCCATTACCTATAGAATGTGAAACCTTGTTATATGTTGACTATATCAATCATCATCACCTCAATCATGACCCTTCTTGGAGGAGCTAGATATCCCTTCAAATGATGGTCCTCCTTTCTTTTCCTCCTGCTTATGCTATCTTTGAGCTACATCCTTAATTAGAATCCTCTTTAGATCGATAACTACCTCATGTGCATCATCATAGGAAGTGAGGTAGAGAGACAACACATAATTTAGGATCAAAAAAAGTCCTCTAAAAAATCTATTCATTCTATCATATGCATCCATAAGCTTGGTGACATAAGTACTAAGCTTAGCAAATTTAGCATCACACACAACTATTATCTAACTATCTTGATATAACTAGTAGAACTCCTCATTCTTTACCTACACATACTATAGGTTAATATATTTGTAACTAAAGGAGATCAAAAAAAACTTCCCAAGGGATCTTCTATCCTATCCATCCCTTGACCTACTCCTTAAACCTCCACCAACATCTAGAAGTGTCTGTAAGTTGATAAGCTATAAGTTTGATTTGTTGAACCAAGGTACATCCCATTAGATCAAATGTCTTCCTTAGCTCCTTCAATCACTTAGTCATAGTAGTGGAATCCTTAGTGCTAGAAAATGTAGGGGGACCCAACTTGTAGAATTGGTACATCATCTCTTTACATATTAATTGCCTAGCAAGCCCTTTATCATCACAAATATTGGCTACCATTCTAGTGTCACTACCATTATCAACCTCTTTGATGGCTAGCCCACTTGTACCACTACCACTTCCAAACTCCCAAATAATTATAGGAGAAGGTAGGTCAACACTTGTATTATTCATAAAATATTAAAGAAATTATATCATCTGCCTTGCCAAGTCCATCTAGGCAGCACTAGCCCTTGTGCTCACTAGTTGTACCTGTACCTAATTAATTACTAATGTCCCTATAGAGTATGTGCTAATAGGCATATAAACATCATTAACACAATGGCCTCTACCATACAACCTCTACCTACCTAACATTAATGATACCTACAATCATAAAGGTAAGTACTACAATATCCAATAGCAATCAAAGTAACCTACTTCGATATTACTATGTAACATCCTACCTACCTAATGCAAGTTGAGCCCAAGTGGAGAATGTAGTCTAACATATTCTAATTAAAGCTATTCATAGCACATCATATATGAATCAAAAAACATAACAAAAGAGTATAAATCACTTAATAAAAAAATAACATTAATAATAAAAAGCATAAGATAGCACTCACCCCAACCTCTATCATATATATCAGAATAGTACACATTATATCACAATAGGAATACATATTTAGCTACCTAGACTACATAACTAATAAGTCTACACATCATAGAGGATTAGTCAATACATCTGGTACATGTCTATACACTCATAATATATATACACACACACATTATATGCTATGTACAAGATCATAGCTCATGGACCATCCAAACCAAAGCCTACCACAAACACATCCATCTTTCTCATGAACACATATAGTAGTATAGACAAGGATATAAAGCCAAGATTAACATTACCTTCCTCATGACCTTGGCTCTCTTGAACTCTTGACTATATCACCTATAAATAAGTGGTATTGGTACAAGAATTAGTTGATGCCTTTACACATTTCCTGTAGATGTTATTTAATGTTGTGCTATAGGAGAGGTCTGGGGTACTTAAAGAAACTTGCATCAAGGTCAATACATTTCATGCACAACAAGCATATCATATAGTCACAACCCCCAAGTCATATCAATTGCAACATATATAGAAAACACCTCATATCACAATCTCAAGCTATCAAACTCTAAAATAATCTAGATTCACACATGGTCAATACATAAGCAACACATTAACAAGGTTACAACATTAGACTAGAACCCATCTATTGCACACATATAACACTTGAGCACTTGCATCATATTAGCATAGGTTCCTAGATTCTTATTCTCTAAGGAACCATACAATGCCTCATAAGACATATTACCCTAATATCCAATGTCCTAAGGATTCTCCCATGCATATACAGAAATGAAGTAACATACATTACATTTACCTGGCATCATGTGCTTTAAGGAATCACATACACATGAAGTGATATAATGCATATGTATTTCCTCGATATCTTGTGCTCTAAGGAATCACATACATACATAAAACATGACAAAAATGCATTACACACAATGCACAACCAACACATGAGTCATAATACATAGCACACATTTCCAATAATCATGGATCCAAGAGACCTTATCATACATAACACATAATCCTATGATAGTTGATACATCCACCCTATGTTAGAGATATGAAGAAAAAATCTATAGTTAACCTATGTTGAACTTCACATTCCTCTTCTACCATTTGTTAGTTTTAGAATTTTCTAAAGAAGAGTTAAGATTTCTGAAACTTGTTGTAAATGAAAAAGTGAATATCTATCTAAGTTAATCATTGGCTATTTCCATTCTTTTAACCCTAAATTTGGCTATTTAAATCCATCTTGAGTTAGTTATAATCAGTGAGTTGAGAGTATGTGGTCTCTTGTGTAAGGGTTGCTATGTGGAAGCAACTAACTTGTGAGCATTGTATACATCTCTAGGTATCTCTGTAGTTTTGAAGATTGATGAGTGGCGAGGTACCCCTACACTCAACCATACGAATATGAGTGTAGCACACACGATCTGGTCGAACTCCATAAACTAAGTGCCTACACGCCTTATGGAACTGTTGGTGACCGTTTGGGACGCGACCGCCAACGAGTGTCCTCGAACAAGATTTAGGTGCCTGCTGGTCTCTGGCAACACCAAGGCCCAGATACCTCCAAATAAACTCAGTAG
>MNCI01038043.1:0-11239 GCA_015680685.1 Gnetum montanum | reverse complement strand
TAAAACAAAAACGTGTAAAACAAAAATGTGTAAAACAAAAACGTGTAAAACACAAATGTAAAAAAAACTGAGGGCACCAAATGATTAGCATAGGTGGCCATCTCCCCCATGACTGAATGGAAAGGGAGAGATCCAAAGTAATGAATGCCTATTTGAATTTCTTAGAAGTGCCCAACTTCTCCTAATTGATGTTCTTAGATTAAGGGGTGAAAGTTGGCGATGTTCATATTCCAATGTATCTATGCTTTCGTTATGGGCATGAGTTATTCCCCCAGTTCGTTCCATGCATATTGGATTGCTCTTTTGATTAGCTATCAACCACAAGGTGTCCACTTGTTGTGTGGTTGCTACATACAGGAACCTTTAAATGTTATCCTCTGGTGCACAACGATTACATGCAGGAAATGAGCATTCCTCCATGTTATCACCCTCTAAGTCACTATATGTGATGCATGGAACTTTCTTCTTCTTGATCTTTCCATAAATATTTACCTTAGATATCTCCAAGGAAAGATCGCAGATTCCTAGGCATGCATCTATTGTACTTAGCCATGCCCTTCCCATTATAATTGGGAAGTCCCCTTCATTGCTGTTAACCTCTATCACCAGGAAATCAACTAGGTATGACCAACCACACACAGTGGTAATGATGTCCTTCACCAATCCTAAGGGAATGATGATGGACTGGTCAGCCAACTCTAGTTGAATGTTGCTCTTCTTGAGTTGCAGTAGGTTCCAAGCTTGATACATTTCTTGTGAGATTAAGTTGACTCCAGAACCTAAGTCAAGAAGAGCCTTATGTGGTTCGTTCCCAGCAACTTGGAGGTAGATTAAGGGACTTCCAGGGCCAGATAATTTCTTAAGAAGGTGGCCTACCTTGATCTAGTCAATTATGGTATGTGTTAACATAACCGTATGCATTAAGCTCTGTTGTTGGAATGAAGGGTGCTTCTAAGCCTTATGTGTTGGAGGAGCGTACCTAGACTCAACCGCTTGTGGTTTTGAGAGCTTGTCTGGGCTTTTGGTTCTAAAGAAAGGTCTTCTCTTTTTGTGGTTGTCAGAACTAGAAGCGGGTTGAATGGTTACGACTCTCGTAGCATTATGTTGCTGCAGTTGAGTGGGGAGTTCCCCTTGCATTATTGGAGCGGGTGGTATGGGAACTACCGACAAAAGAGAGGTGGATGGATTAGGAGGATGGTATGGATGTGGAGCATCTCCTGAAAGAGAAGGAGTCCTTCTAAAGTACTCCTAAACTTGGTAGTAACGTTGGGGAGTTGTGTGACCCATGGAGTCACTTGGAGAAATTGGCTGCTACACGTAGTATANGTGTCTACCGTCTATTAAATCTCAGGTTGAGTGCATACACCCTAGACTCTTGTAGATGTGAGATGATCAGACAACATCCCTTAGGATGGTCATATTAGCAGATCTCACATCCACCGTCATTGTCTATGTCCAAATCCACAACCTCATCGGAGATGGTTATTTTCCCCTTACCCTTGTCACGTGTAGGGCCTGAATCTCTTCACTTTTTCTTGTCCTTGTCACTACTTCATTCCTCCTTAGACTCCTCTACAATTTTTAGGACAAGTTCAAGTCTGCTATCCAAGGAGTCCTATATCTGATCTACCTTAGCCGCCACTTCTGTTGTTAGCTTCTAAAGTGACAAGGTTTTTCGATTCACCAACTCTTCAAGTGGTGACTCATCCTCTTCATTGCAAAATCTCACTCCCTTCTTTTGAAGGGAGGGATCATGGTTATATTCTTCTACGCTTTCTCTTTTTTATAGCTTCCCTTCTTCTTTGGCTACTTGCTCCAACAATCAATGAATTTCATGGGATCTAAGTTCTAATAGTCTCCCTGGGGCATAAGTCCCAAGGGTTCTCCTAGTTTCATACCTTAGCCCATCTACGAGATTGCGTAGTTAATCCCGCTGTGCATAACCATGGCCTGGGCAACAATGTAACAATGCATAATACTAGCCCATGGTAGCATCCAAGGGTTCATGAGTACCTTGCTTCAATCCTTGGATTTGCTTATGCAAATTAGACACTCTGGAGTACGTTTGGTATTTATCATTGAAGAGTTCTAACATCGTACTCCACCTCCTAATGATTTTCGGTTCTAAGGACTGGTACCAACTATCTGCTTCCTTTATGAGTGTCCTAGGAAAAAAATTTAATTTTTTCCACTCATTCTCTATGTTCTGCAAGGCGCAAGCATCATGAAATGCCTATAAATGATTTTGCGGATCAACGTTGTATCCCCCTTCGAAGCGTGAAATATTTTTCATGTCTAAGCACTTGATCCGGCTATCTTTTTGATGCCTTGTTGGGATTCTAACAGCCTCCATTATATCTAACATACTTCAGGTGGCAAGTAGGGGTTCATCATGATCATCTCTCTCATGAAATCTATGATTTCTACGTTGTTCCCTACTTTCCCTTCGTTCATGCCTTGATTCCCTTGATTGCCCTCATCCTCTCTCTCGACTCTCTCATCGAGGTCTCTCATTTCTCTTACCTTTATCCTCTTGGTTATGCTCTCTATGACTATGCCCTGATGTGAAAGGAGAGGGTGAATGATGTGATGAAGGGGAAGAAGAAGGAGAACCATCACCATGACAATGCTTCCTACCTTCTCTTTGGTGGCTTCGGCCCCAATCGTGATGATGATCTAAGTGCCTATCCTTGTCATGTGTTGTTGTTCCTTCAGTGAATAATTGGTGTTCATGGGGATCAAAACTAGGGTTGTGTATCGTGGAGTGTAGGTTCTGATACCCCACCTCCTCACTTTCATTAGGAGGGGGAACATCGTTTGATAGAGAACCCATTATAAGTGGTTTACCATCTCCAATTTCACTTAGGACATGTGGGATCCCTTTTCCCTTTAACAATGTATGGTGGCTCTCCTGCCTTGAGTCCCTTAGACATTATGCTTCTGTGGGATGATAATCCCTTGTGTCAAAATATACCACAACGTATTCAGCATATAATTCCGTCATGTCGATCTGTGCAAGAGCACGGAGGAGCATGTTGGGAACTGCACGATCTGGAGGTAACACTATGTTACCTTGCAAGTCTCTCCAGCGCATCTGTTCATCCTGATGGAGGATAAAAGTAAAATTGGGTATGTACTCATCGGGATGAGTATATACCATCCTATATTGTTGGGGAACTGGCTGATTTTGGTTATGTGTTTTAGATTGCCAACTATTTCTTGTATGATCCCTAGGTGGTGAAGTGCTCTTATGAGAAGAAGACATCTTAGTTTGATTCAGTGTGTTGATTAACCATTATATAATTTTTTGTTAATTAACCCTAAGGTTTTTTTAAGCTCCCAACAATGTGGATAATTTCCTATGTTCTACTTAGTGCACAAACACTTAGTCCCTGGTAACAGCGCCAATGATGAGTGGCAAGGTACCCCTACACTCAACCATACGAATACGAGCGTAGCATGTGCGATCTGGTCAAAATCCATAGACTAAGTTCCTACATGCCTTATGGAACACTTAAGGTTAACTATTTGTTGTCTTCCTAGACTTACTTGTATTTTTCACAGTTGTATGGTTAAGTGAGTCTGAGGTATATGATTTTTATGTCTTTTTGGTTTTATCTCCTATGCTGATAAGGTGAAGGGTGAAGAGACTAATTACTAACTTTAACTAACTAACTAAGCTTTAATTAACCTAGCATTAGCATACATTCCCACTTACCATTCAAACCCTGAACCAATGTAACCTTGGTTACCAAACGCTAGTCATTGCTAGGATCACCAAGCATAACGCATGTGCTTGAAGCAGTCGTACTAAGGAACTTAACTATGAGAAAAGGGTTGAGAGAGATTTAATGAATAATAAAGCATGTAAATAATTAACAGTAAATAAAAATAAATAAAATCCTATTTAGCCTATTCCATGCACTGAAAGGTTTATCCAAGAAGTTTGTCTTTATTTCCATATACAAACATGTGTTCAGGTACAATATTTGCTCGAATAAAGATTTGTTCACTTTGGAGCTCCTACTACGGGCACATGGAAAATATTCTATCTCTGGAGGGATCAAACTACCAGAGTTTAGCTACGGTCTAGGCCTAGATGTTGAAACAAGGGAGAGCCACCTCGTATTTATAGATTTGGCAGCTCACTGCGATATCATGGCAAATGCAATATCGCGTACACGATATCACGACCCATGCGATATCGTGTCCCATCAAAGATGTTATAAAAGTTGCAAAGTTGTTTTCTTGTTTGTCTTCCTTGTTTCTCTCTCACTCCATTTTGCAAGTTTTTTTCATTTCCCTCTTGTTATGTTTTTTTTTGTGCCAATAATATTTCGAATAACAATTTTTTCACAACGAGTAATTTATTGATAAGTGGTATCAAAGCAAGATTGCATAAAGTTAAATTGTACAATGTTTGTTGTTGGTCGAGCACAAAAAGGTTTTACAAGGTGGATTATTTACAAATTATTTTTCCATTTAAATACAAATTATTTTTTGTTTTAGTAAGAGCATTATATACAAGATAGCGAAGATGTCTTGTTTTTGTTCTCATTGATGAATGAAACAAATGCAAAAGAAAGGAGACCAAGACATTGGCACTATCATGAGATTAGACATGTGAAAAGGAATTGCTTTTTATTTTAAACATGATGATGTTGTCTCTTGGATTTGTTGCTATTGGAGAGACATTTTATTATCATGTTAGAGTGTGAGCTACATGTCTCTTTAGTTTTTTTTAAGTTTTGTGTTACCATGTGTTGTGTTTTTTTAGGATAGCATTTGTTAATAGTAGTGTAAGGCTATCTCATGTGGTTTTGGCTTGAGATGGCCTGAGTCTGTTAGGATCTTTTATGCAGAGATGACCATCAGAGAGTTGTGTGCACACCTGTAATTTTTGCATGTTGTGAAAGGGATGGAATATTGATTGATGAAGTTTCCCCAACTTGTTTTTCATCAATCTAAGTGATTTTTCTTCAATTGGAAGATTGTTAGAGATATGAAGACAAAATCTATAGTTAACTTATGTTGAACTTCACTTTCCTCTTCTACCGTTTGTTAGTTTTAGAATTTTCTAAAGAAGAGTTAAGATTTCTAAAACTTGTTGTAAAAGAAAAAGTGAATATCTATCTAAGTTAATTATCAATTTTTTTCATTCTTTTAACCTAAATCTAGCTATTTAAATCCATCTTGGGTTGGTTATGATTAGTGTGTTGAGAGTATGTGGTCTCTTATGTAAGGGTTGCTATGTGGAAGCAACTAACTTATGGTCTTTGTAAACATCTCTAGGTATCTCTATAGTTTTGAAGATGTTATAAAAGTTGCAAAGTTTTCCTATTTATCTCCCTTGTTTAGCCTCTCACTTCATTCTGCAAGTTTTTTTATTTCCCTATTGTTATGTTTTTTTTGTGCTAATAATATTTTGAATAACGATTTTTCCACAACACGTAATTTGTTAACATCCTCAATGTATAACATGGTATCATTGACATAAGTTCTCATAATATAATTAGTGCCTACAAATATTCTATTAATTTTCATTAACATATATTACTACCAATGCTAGTGCCTACTTCCTCATATGTAATCCTAGGCCACTAACCTTCTAGAGGGTATATCCATGCATGTCCATATACCTTAAGGTCCTATACCAATCATAGGTCATACCTATACCATCTTATTCTTAGTATGAGGATTGAAATAGGAGAATAAATGATGCATCTAGTAGTGATCAATCCATCTTCTCTGGGGTGCCTTGTCATCAACATATCCACATCCTCATGGTAGATCAACTAATCCACATACATACATCACATAGATGACATGATTATAGGATACACACACATTATCAACATATAGCCATCATAGTATAAAGGGTCACATCATCATCAAATGAGCATTACATCCATGAACATATGACCATTATAACATACACAAGACTAACATAGATTATACCATACTCTAAGCAAAGCATAGCTTATTAACTAAAGAACTAAACAACCAATGCTACAAGCATCAATAATATCATGCATACATGCATTCAAAAGGCTTCACCTAACATTCATATCATACTAAACATCATTAGTTTAAATTCTAGAAATGTTAGCTAATTGGTACTAGTTGTGACCTTAGCTGTGACTCGCGTTGCACTTGTAGTAATTCTTTTTTAAGGACTACAATCTTGGTACAACTTGTGTTGAGCCTGCACTCTTTCACTAAAGTTCATTATGATCTCTACACATTAATATTATGACCAAGTGTTACCTGTGCTCATAATAAAAATAAAAGATAAAAATTCATCATGACCTAAGCATGTTTGCTTCATGACTCACATCCTCCCTAGCCCTTATTTTGGCTTCATCATGAATTCACGACATCCTAAATTTTTTATAGAAAATTTGGTAGAATGTGTTATGACTCTAGTGTAACAAGGCCATAGGTTATGTCCCATACAAAATTCCAAGTGCAACTACACTACAAGGGTGTCACTACCTACATTAGCTAAAATCCTAGTTACAACCTTGATGTTACTAGGCCATAACATGCCCACGACCACATTACAACAATGCAATAGAAAGAAATTCACAAAAAATCAATGACTCATTCACATATCCAGACAACATTAAAACTTAACATCATGTTCCTAAGGTCCAAAGACCAATAATAGAATATTTGTTGTCACAAAGACCATTAATTGAAATACCAAAAACATCAATTCAAATTATACACACATCATAATAAATATATATTAGAATCCTACATTAACACGCAGAACTCAAGATGGTATAGTAACTCAGAAATACCACTTAACAGTTATTTATTCACTAATGAGCCCACAAGAATGAACAATGATCTCAAAACACAAACAATAGATAGGTAAATAATTTAACCTAAAATCTAAAACTTGTTGAAATTGGAAACTGGAAACTAAAGCATCAAAATGCTTCCCACAAGGTCTTAAATCCTCCAAATGCTAAACTGAATCTCTCAAACCATAGCCTTCTTAGCACTAGCTCTCCAACATCCTAAAAATCATGGAAATCAACTAAGAAATACAAGAAATCGAAGGAGAAGAAAAAAATGCAACCAAAAAACTAGGATGCATAATTGGAAGGAAAGAAATCAAAAATGAATTACATTTTATTTATAAAACTAAAATATAAATGACTTTCTTTTAGTTGAGAGGCTAATTACTACCTCATCCAAAAGAGTCCTCTTCGATCACTATAAACAATTATATGGTTGTAATAGTAAATAAATAAATATCATTATAATGTTAAAGTAAGAGATGAACATTTTCATGGGATTTATTATTTTGGCTAAGAGTATTGCTAAGAGGACAATTATTACCTAGACTTTGTCCAAAGAAATAAATAATTTTTATTATAAAAATAGGTGAAGAGAGAAACTTTTTCACAAGAATTATTATTGAATAACTTACATTGGTTTTAATTTTTGTTTTTTTAGTGTAAAAATCGATTCTCAATGAATTAATTTGAGATTTTATTAATTTCAAAAATATAAAAGATTCTCTCATCCAAATAATAGATATATATCATAAATATATAGCTAAACTAGTTTATAGTTTATTTTTTAAAGTTTCCTATCACCTTTTTCTATCCCAACTAATTGCAAGGGATGCACACTTCATAGCACACTCTTAGAACACCTAATTAAAATATCAATTTATCCTACTAACATCCTAATCCATCTACCATATGTTCATGAGACCATCTGAGCATCATAAATTATGCCAGCTAGCCACATGACATTGCATGCATAACATACTAAATATGACCTCAATATGATGAGTCAAAAGACACCAACTCAGTCTCATAAAGCATGATTTATCAAACAACACTAATAATATGCACATAACACATAACCATGGCATACAATTTAAGATTATACTTTCTTAATGCTCCATTCTTTCCCATAATTGTCACAACCTACCAACCACAATGTTAGACTAGATCAATATGCATAATAATGGTATCATAATTACATGCATACTTATAATATCAACATGTCTCATAAAATATCATTAAAATAATCTAACTAGCTATACATCCTCCATGATTCCCCTTCCCCACCCCTAGCCCTCAATCAAAACTAATCATATAGGTGTAATGTAACATAATATCATGAGGTCCTATTGTGAGGGGTTACAAATATCTTCTTCGGNTCATGAGGTCCTATTGTGAGGGGTTACAAATATCTTCTTCGGTATGTTTTAAAATGAACAATGATGATTAACTATTACCCTAGCTTTTACATTATCAGGCACATGCGTGCACACATGGGGTGGAAGGTGTAAAAGGGAGGGAGGAAGGAAGGAATGGATGTGTTGGGTTGTTGAAACCCCAAAATAATTATCATATAAGTACACCCCAAGATATATAGTATAATTAGAACTTTATAACATTGCCCAATAGAATTGAATCCATGACTTGGAGCTTTTATGTCATAGTGTAGTGATATTAATATGATACATATAGTAGGAAATGAAAACTTAAAAGGACTTTCTAAAAATATTTATATTAGTGAAAAGTTCAAAAACTATAAATAGAGGGGTATAAACAATAACAAAAAAAATCACATCCCTTGGAATGATTGCTTATAAAACTTGAAAACTTCAAAAATTCACACTTTTCAAAAGAACTCTACATTATTTTTTAAAGCCTTCCACATAGGAATGAAGTTGGACTAAATTCATAATACAACACTTCATATCATAATCAAATGCAATGTATCTTGTATTTTTGTACTAATCATTTAATTTGCATTTCCAAATGAAGAAAATGATATCAAGAAGGAGGATCTTGCAATCATTTTGGAAGATGTAGTGAGGAAATGTAATAGAGTGATTTCAATAAAAAATTAAAAAAGGGAATGGTACCCACTCTCATATCTATTTAGAAAATAGGCACTCCCAAAAAATATGAGTAAACAAATCTTCTATTTGATAAATCACCCATATAGAAAACTCAACTCCTAAGAGGTGAACCCTATATCCAATGAAAAGACCTTGATGAATCAATGATTAAAAATAAATTAATGTTTTGGTTGGGCCTTATGTTTAAAGTAGATAATGAAAATTTTTTGAGGGAAACCAAGATTTACCTTTAGACACCCCAAGAGAACACAAAGGAGATCCATGAGGCAAAAACCACTCTCCATGTCAAGTAATATCAATGTGCATTTGAATAGCCCCAAAGTTAGAGAGAACATCTTCAAATTGCTTGTGAACAGGAAGGTCTTATCTTTGAAATCTCCATTTAATTTTATCTTAATGCCAAGAGAGAGTAACATTTTCAATTTAATAGAAAACAACCAATATGAAAAAGACTTCAATTAGCAAATTTATTTTCTCTACTTGAAAATTCATTAATAAGTAATTGGAAGTATTTTTTTAAGAATAGGCGTCTTCCAAATAGAATGTTGTTACAGTTTTCTAAGCGTAAGTTGATAGGACTCCATTGAAGAAATTCCTTCCATATCTTCTAGCAAAGCTATATCTGTTTAAAGAAAAAAGACCTTATACCTTTTGATATTCCTCTAGTAATTATCTAAATTCTCCAATGAGTATTTCACCATCTTTGAGTTTTGCCTATACATAACATATTATGCTAAATAGAATTTTCCAAGCTTTGTTGCCTTCAATACAATGAATAACCCATTTAGAAGCTAAGAAATTACTTTGCTATTTGATAGATGAAAAACATAAGCCACCTTGATTCTTTCTTAGAAGAAAAATATCCCAAGTTACATAATGAAAAGCTTTGTGATTCTCTTCATCCCCCTATAAAAAGTTGTAGATATTTCTATCATTATTTTGAAAAAATTATTTTGAGATAGTTATGAAGGAAGAATAATAAATATGAAAGAGCTCAAAAGATGATTGACCACTATATATCTACCTACAAGAGAAAGAAGTTTTACAATCCATTTCAAGACCTATTGAATATTTTCTATCACTATGTACCATAAAGTAGTAGGAGTAGAAAACAAAGTAATCAGAATTCCCAAAACTGAAAAAATATCTATAAGAGATAAATATTAAATATTAAAATCATAGGTGTATTAAGGTCTTGGAAAGAAACTTGATTTAATAGTCTAAGTTTTATTCTAATTGATTTTGACTCTCAAAGCTCTACGATAAGCATCAATGTAGTCCAAAGTAGTAGTGAAATAATCATGATCTTCATTAAAATTAAAAAAAAAGGAATCATTTGAAAATTGATTATAAAGAAGGTCTTTATTACCTTCAAGCAAAGCTATCCCTTTTAACCTCATAGAATCCCTATGAGCTTGAAGCACATCTCTCAAAGCATCATTTGCAATAATGAAAAACTGGGAAGCTAAAGAATATCATTGTGAAACTAATATTGGCAACTTAATTACATTTAAAAAGGCCCCATTGATGTAGGCAACATAGGAGACATTTGATAGAAGCATATCAATGTGGTTCTCAAAAGCATTGCCTAATTTATGATGCATGATAATGGTTCTTAAAAAAGGATCAATCAAGCTTGTCATAACCTTTAACAAAATTTTTTTTTGATAAGAATAACTTTTTGATCTAAAGAAGAAGCCCAATACATACCTTCAACAAGCAGCCACATTGTCTAAGATGTCTTTGGCTTGGACAAACCCAGTTTGCTCTTTACTAATAAGGTGAGGAAGAAAAGGTTTGAATTTATTAGTAATAACTTTAACAATAATCTTGTAGATGATATTTGAAACAATAATTGGATGACAATTACTTAAGTTGGTGTTATTTTCTATTTTAGGTTAAAGTTTAATAATGCCAAAATCAATAACTTTACTAAAGGAGGCTTTATTAAGAACCTCCTTATAAACATTATAAACAATATCTTGAAGAGTGGGCCAAAATTTTTTAAAAAATTAGACTATCTATTCAAGAGGCTTTGTTATCATGCAATTGGAAAGATCATCATTGGAAAGAAGAGTGACATCATCAAAAATAAAGCAAGTAAAAGAAGTAATGACTTCAAAGCAATTAGGTATTGCAACTAAATCAATATGTTCCTTGCTAGAGATATTAGAATAATAATTATAAAAAAGGCTTGTAAAATGTCATTTTTAGAGGTGAAGAGATGGTCATCAATCCAAATAACTTGAATCTTTAAAAAATTTTATGTACCTTTTAGAAAGTAAAAAAAAAAAGAAGATTCTATGGTAGCTTAATCACCCATCCTTAGCCATGAAAATA
>MNCI01038042.1:0-15286 GCA_015680685.1 Gnetum montanum | reverse complement strand
AACAAATGATTACTAGTCTTCTTCCAAAGTCGGGGCCTCTTCCTCGAGCAGCAAAACCATAGCTCGTATTTCAAGGGTTAACCTTTCCACAGCCTTCTCCTTCGCTGTCACACAACGTCCTCAGTTAACATAGGATTGTGTTCTAGTTCAATAAATATTACACAATGCAAGAGTATCTATATGAAGCATAACTGTAATTATTCACACATTTCTTTGCTTAGCTTCTGGAGGATTACTCCTCCGAAACCTGACCTGCATCTTCTGCCTCACACCACTCACTAACTCGACAGGCTCCTCAGTCAAACGAGGTTTCTTCCGTAGCACCGATGAATCCAATATTTTGGCCACCAAGCGCTTCCCCCTCGATGCATCACTGGTGTAGAAGGGGAGCGCCCCACCCACGTTGTCTTGACCCCACGTTCGAGGTGCTGCCATGTTTCTAGTCATTACTAACAATGACTCCCTAATTCCTTCAGGAGGGTCTTGCGACCAGATAGTGCTGAAAACATGAGAAATCCATAGTATAGAAATTTGGCTGCAGTCCTGTTGCACCCAGACTCCATTTCTTTGGACTACCAGAAACTCAACAAAACGTCGAAAGCAGNGAGTCTTGGGGAAGGCTCAGGCTTAAAAAAGGAGGTAAATAGTGATCACCACTTCCAATTCGATCCCATTGGCAGGAATTTCTTTAGCCTCCTTCTTAACCCCTAGCCACTCTTCTATCTCTTCCTGGTACTTGGCACTCCTCTTCGACTTTTCCTCTATAGAAAAGCCATCGGAGGGGACCCCAAAGAGATCGGCAAATAGTTGAGCATTGATGTTAAAATTTACGTCCATGTTACGCATGTGTATGTTAAGACACTTAGCTTCTTTGCTGAAGGAGTTGACTAAGGTCAACATTTTACTCGTAGTAACATCAGGGGTTATGGCCAAGAATAGGTCCATCAGTCCAGCCTCCTGAAGGTTACTGGTTAAAACAACTAGGGCCGCTCTATGGCCAAGTGAGCATTTTGTCTCCTTTATATCACCATAGCGGAAAAAGAGATTGCTCACATCATGACCGGAAGCCATGATTGTGATTTCTTGTGATTTCCTAACTACTCATGTAAAATAATAGTTAAGACGAGGTAACAAAAATGAGACAACTTCATATATCATTACTAATTGATAACATTAATATAATTCATTATCATAATGAAGTTTACCAGGTCCGAATGGCAAAGGAAACGGAGGGATTTTCCTTTGCACATTTGTGATAGTGAGGGGAGAATCCAAGGTCCATTCCCTATCCAGCCATCTAAGATTTCTATATCTAGAAAAGAAGTCAGCATAGCGGGTCAGGTATTCTAGGATTTCAAATGCTAGTTGTCCCATGACGATGGCCCATACATTGCTAATACAAGTGAATTCACTTATAGCCCTTTTAGTTGATGACAATGTATCATTATCGCCTAGGAGACTGTTGTCATTGATGAAGAATCTACATCACAAAAGATGGATGAATTCTTTATGCTCAACGTAAATTTAAACAGTAGTTAGCATGTTTCCACAGATCGAAACGACACAAATTTAAATTCTTACCCACTTGCGTAATACACGGTACCAGGTGGGTTTTGGAAGAAGGTTGTGAGGTGACAGGCCACGAACAGAGTATTGTAGGTGTGATAACAGTTGAATCTAGGCATCTTCCAGATCCAGCTCAAACGACTTGAACCTTTGGTGCTCTATTTGTGGTCTTGCTCCTGCATAGTTTCAATCGTGCCATCTGTCAGGAATGCCAAGATGCTTTGTGTTATACCAACCAGTAGCATCTCCAAAATAGCAGCATCTACATCGCCTAGTAGATGCAACTAGATGATTACGTTGTAATTACGAAGCAAAAACTGCAAGAACCCCCATGCGTCCCTTCGAAACCACACCACCTCCTCCTTTATACGAGCATGAGGAGGAGGAACATTGGCCGTGGGAACATGCATGCAGCATAGAACACCCACGATGTCCAAAATGATTAGGACGGGCTTTAACATAATACTGTACAATGAAAACGTATTACTATTAGACAAAACATTTAGCCATGAACACTCATCACACTACAATAGGGTTCTTCCGATTCCCAGAAAATTACAGATTCCACTAGAAATGCATTGCCAGAACCGCCCAAAGCCTTGCAACAGCTCAAGGTCTGTCTCTGACAATGACGATGAAAGCAACACTGCATATCACTCCAACGGAACGTGTAACTATTACAGGAGTAAAGGAAAATAAAACAGAACCCTGATTACGCTACCCATAGGTACAATACCTAGATTTTTTGATTATACACTACGTTTGCTCAGTATTACTCAATGTTACCTAAACCCTCGTAACAATATGAGGTTTGTCTCCAACAATGAAGACAAAGGTAATATTGCAAACCACAATAGCTTAGTCTACGTAAATAGATATTAATGCTCAACGCAACATACGCATTCATGAAAATAATATATAACTATGACACTGCAACAAACATAACAATAGTACAAAATGATGGATGATGACTTACCAGTTAAGCGGAGTAACTTTCCAAGCCTCGACTCTGGCCTGCAAAGCCCAATACAAACTCTCCTGCACTTTGTCAATCCTTGCTAGTTTAGCATTCTTCCCTTTGACCTTTGGTTCCATAGATGAAATCGAAAGAGTTTTAGTAAAATCGTCTATTTACGCCTTGTTTTCACTCCTTTTCTACTATAGCCAAATCCAAATTCACAATATCTGTAACTTGTTTTGAGTATGAACCACCGGTTTATAAACAAAATGCTTGAAACTAACTTTTCTTTCTACCCAATCGATGTAGAACTTTCCCGAAACACCAGTGTCAGTATGACATGAAACATGAAGATCAGGGCATTAATTTCGTAGATATCATGTGGATCACAGTTCGAAATGACCCTAAACTAATACATAATTTATCATCTCATAATCCAGATGCATTGACTATGGTTTGTATAAAAATTCAAATTTCACGACATGCTAGACATGCCACATTGCATCTTTCATCTTTTTTCATATGCTAGCATCTAGGAATCCTAGCTCGTCATTGTTTTACAAATTGTGCATATTTGTAACGGTCCACTAAGACCTTAAACTGGAAGCTTCTTTAATATGCAACCCTAACGCAAAGAAAAAAAAACAAACTCTCACAGTTCAACAGATTAGCAGAAAAACAATGTAATAACTTCCATTTTGGCATTTTTGCAGGGTGATTCACAAATGGATGCAGCTTTATCCGCACCATTAACCCTAACGGGCCCATATGGAGAGACCATTAGATAGCTTAATTACATGTTGATAGAAACAGATCCTTCCCTTTGTGACGCAACCATGGAAACATCAGAAATATCCCCAGATTGACTAGAACATCTAGCCTGAACTCTAGACCTGGAGGCTGGTGATGTGACCGAGGACCCTCTTGACGAGGTCCCTATGGTTATGCACAAAGGAGAAAATAAAACTCTCAAGGTTAGTTCCCTCCTAGACCAACAGACATAGAGTGGCATAACACAAGTGCTCCAAAATAACGTTGATATAGTTGCGTGGTCATATGAAGACATGTCGGGATTAGACTCAAGATTAATATAGCATAACATAATTTTAGGCCCACACATCAAAGCAATTAGACAGAAGGCATGAAAGATTAAGCCATAAATTGTGCTAGTAGTGCGTAATGAAATCACCTAGCTATATCAGGCTGGTTTCATTCGCGTGGTTGATTACTTAGACTGGGTGTCCAACATCGTAGTTGTTACTAAGAAAATGAGAGGCATACGCATCTGCATAGACTTCTGGGATCTGAACAAAGCCATGATTAAGGACAATTTCCCATTACTGAGTATCGACCAAATGATCAATACAACAGCTAGTCACGTGCTTTTGTCCTTTATGGATGGTTTCTTAGGTTATAATCAAATTCGTATTAACCTCGAGCATCAATTGACCACAACATCCATGATGCCCTGGGGGACTTTCTGTTACACTATGATGTCTTTTAGGCTAAAAAATTCTAGGGTAATGTATCAATGAGCTATGACATACATCTTTAACAACTACGTTTTAGGGATATTGAACAACTACGTAGATGACATAACTGTAAAGTCTATAAAGTTGAAAGATCATTTAGAAGACCTGGAGTTAGTCCTTAAACGATGTCTCAAATATGAATTATGGCTCAACCCAAAGAAATGTGTATTTGGAGTCAAAATCAAATGCATGTTGGGGTTTGTAGTATCAGAGACTAGCATTCGAGTCGATCCTGACAAGGTTAAAGCCATCATTGATTTATCGCCACCTACAAACCTTAAGGAACTACATGGGTTGCAGGGCAGACTACAATTTATCAGGCGGTTCATTTCGAAGTTAAAAGATAAATTACATCCCATGCAACATCTCCTTAAGAAGGGTGTTAATTTTGAATGGACCGATGACTTTCAGTGTGCATTTAACAACTTAAAAAAGGAGCTGCAACACTTACCAATGGTTTTCCCACCACAAAGGGATCATCCTTTTTACATCTATCTAGCAAACTCAGACGTGTCTATAGCTGCATTACTTTGCCAAAAAAGGAATGATGGGTCAGAAGCCCCTATCTATTATCTTAGTCATGCTCTATTTGTGTATAAATAAAGGTACAATGAAGTGGAGCGTAACTATTTGACATTGGTTTTCACACTCAAAAAATGTAGGCATTATCTTTTTCACAGTCAGGTCAACATAATTTGCAAAAACAACATTTTGCGGGCTATCTCAAATAACTTGTATGAGAGTAGTAGGATAGCTCGCTAGAAAGCTATCACAGCTGAATTCGATTTACATTATGTTGGTCAATTATCCACCAAAGGTCAAGCTATAGCTGAACAGCTTGCAATATCGCCTATTAACGATTAAGCTACGATAGAGCTAGAATTTCCAGATGAGCATGTACATAGTTTAAGCCCTGTATCAATAGGCCTCGAAGCGATGTTATACTTTGACGGAGCTTCAACTACTAAAGGTGGTAGTGCTTCCACTGTTATTACACTTGCCCCTGAGGATGTGCGTCCATTGGCTTACCGCCTAGCCTTCCCTTGTACGAACAACGTGGCAGAGTATGAGGGGCTCCTCAGAGGATTGTTTACAGCCAGAGAACTCAATGTTCAACATCTAGCAATCCGAGGTGATTCAATGCTTTTCATCAATCAAATCACAGGATTCTATGCCTGCAAAGCTGTGCACTTATAGCCCTACTACGATATGGCTAAAGATCTTTTGAAACAATTTGTCACAATCGATGCCCAACACGTGCCATGTAACAAAAATGCTGTGGCCAATGCACTGGCCACACTGGCACTAAACGTGCCATCACACTTGTTTGCCACTTGGCGTGCTCTGATGATGGAATGTACAGATCCTATCATTCAACATGGGGGGAATGCTAGAATGGTACGACAACATTAAGACTTACCTTTTGCATGGCGAACCACCACATGAGCTAACGCATGCATAAAAAGATGCAGTGTGTAATTGTGCTAGGCAATACATCATCATCAGAGACAGTACTCTCTGTAGACACTCTTTTGATGGGGTATTACTAACCTACGTTAATAATGATCAAGCATAGCGAATGGGCTGTGTGGAGGACACATAGCCTCATGAGCCATGGCCACTAAAATCAAACGCCTAGGGTACTATTGGCCATACATGGAAAGAGATTGCCTTACCAAAGTTAAGATGTGTAATACATTCCATCATTATGCAAACCTAATACACGTGTCACCAACCAAGTTACACACTACACAGATTACTTGGCCATTCCAACGGTGGGGACTAGATATCATAGGTCCCATAGCGCCTAAATCTTCCACAGAACATAGTTTCATTATCACCGCCACTGAGTACTTCACAAAGTGGGTTGAGGCTATCCCCCTACAGAAGATTACATCTCAATAGGTTTGTTATTTCATCTTAGACAATATTGTAACCAGATTTGGACTCCCTATGACTATTGTGACTGACAACGGGCCATAATTTAGTAGTATAGAAACCAACTCTTTTTGCGATAATCTTGGTATCAAGAAATATTTCTCTTCACCTTATTACCTGCAAGAAAATGGTCAAGTAGAAGAAACAAACAAATTAATTATCGATCTACTTAAGAAGATGCTCAGCAATAACAAAAAATGATGGCATGAAGAAATCCTCTACATGCTATGGACATATCATACGACGTGCAGAAAAGCTACAGACAGAACACCCTATAGCCTAGTCTATAGATCCGAAGCAGTGTTACCCTTGGAATTATAGGTTCCCTCATTGTGGATGGTCATCTCCATGGTTATAAATGAGACTCAACACAATAAGTCTAGAATTATGGATTTAGACTCAGTGGAGGAGAAATGCATCCAAACGCTTGACACCATCGAAAGATATCAAGATAAACAGAGACAGAAGCATTGGCATAACCTGCATCAATGATCAATCAAGGAAGGAAACTTAGTTCTCAAGGACATTCATGAACCAGTAGGAAAATTCTCCGCAAACTGGGAAGGCCCTTTCCTGGTCATTGGCGCATACGGCAACAGGGCATTCAAGTTAGCGGATATCGACGACAACGAACATCCGCATCCAGTGAATCATCTATATCTGAAGTGGTACTACATTTAAACGCCAACTCAGCTCAAGTGTAAAGGTAACACACGTTCGCTAAGATGTAAAACTTGCATAGTTTCACATGTCCACTACGATATAAAACTGGCATTCCTTTCACGCATCCGCCAAGATGCTAAACTAGCAAAGTTTCCGACCATCCATCATGATGTGAAACTAGCAAGGTAAGCATACGTCTACTAAGATGCTACACTAGAATAGACTTATCGCTAGGTCACGACATAAGACTGACACCCACAATACGGTCTTCTGGGACCATAAACTAGCTCTTCCACCATCTGCTACAATGTAAAGCTAGTAGGTTTCAGTTTATCCAGACATTAAATCGAGACCACGGCCTGCTGAGGCTTACAACTAGAAATAACAGTCAACCAAGACTCAAAACTGGAATCTGTCTATAGATAATCCACAAAGTAAGTGAGCGTGATCACTCTTACACTACATCCCTACTAGATGGAACGGGTAAGGCATTGGGACAGATGCAATGCCGCTACCCCACTAGCATCCTACTGATTCCTCGGACAGGCTGAAAGACATACTACTGATCCCTCGGAGATGTAGCTATGACAGCCTCCCTCCTTAGTGATTAGGACAATTTCTTTTGTACTCTACTCTTTGTTATGTTTTGCAGGTTACTTGCTATGATAGCATTGATGGAGAATGAATTCATTAGAAGGTGAGGTGTCGTGGCATCCCGAAGTGGTTGCTTAGACTAGCCTGGCTACTTGGGGATGCAAACCCTACCTCTCCCTCCATCAAATACATTACTTCGCTTCCTCCTTCCCTTATCCTCACAATCACCTTTACCCTCTTCTTGGCCTGTACAAAGTATAAACATTCAAGAAAATTCTTTTGTATCATCGTGTCCATGAACTGGTGTAACGAAACTCGCCTAGTGGAATGTAGTTCAAAAAAAACGAGGCGGGCGGGGGGAGTGGGGGCCAACGCTTGGCAAAATGGATGCAAAACAACTCATCTAGACCACACAGGCGTAACACAACTCATTTGTGCAAGCCCTTCATATACAGTATGATGGTGTAACCTCTCGCAAATACATTCACGGAAGGACGTAATAACTTGTTCGCAAAAGTTTCATGTTCACATGCTTCAGTCTTTGCCGAACCTCCCTCCTCTTACTTCTGTAAAATCTCTTCTATGCATTCTTCCTTACCCTGCCTTTTGCACTTCCAGGTTTGATAGAGCGACATTTGAGCAATCTCTGATGGATGCTGTTGGTGCCTTTACCTATCTGGTGTTTCATATTCTTTGTCGACATCTTTCATGCAAGCCCTCTAAATGTCAAGAAAGAGGGGCCATTGAAACACCAGAAACATTTCAAGGCCTTGATGGTTTGGAAAAATCTAGCGATTCAGGCCAGGAGTCGTGACAAGGCGTAACATAGTACAAATAAATTTCAGAAGATAGAACAAAATGATGGGTACACGATGGCAAGCCTTCAGCATTGTGAGTTTTCTATGTTTCAAAAATCTTAACTTTTAGCATACTACACTACATTACACAACATAGCGTAACATCACATCATGCAGCATAATGTCAAAGGCGGTCCACCGCAACATCAAAGATGGCAAACATTCAAGACTTCAACGACCCAGCAAAAATCCCAAGGTTTAGGCGATGATCTGCAGCATGTCGTGCATTTCAACAGGTTCTCTTTCTCGATTAAGGGGCCTATTACATTGCGTTAGGTAGTGTGGTGTAATAAACCCTGGAAGGATTGATCAGAAACACAGGAGGCGCAGCAACAACACTTCCATTTTTCGCAGGTTCACTATTTTATGCTGAATTATGCTATGAGACGTAATTTAGCATGATGCAGCGTAATCTAGCATGGTCCAACGTAATACAAACAAAGACAAAAATAGTATAATATGAGCATCAGTAGTTCATACATCACGATATGCTCTCTAGCGTATCATAGCGTAATCAAAGAACAACCTATCACCAAAGCCCAAACAAGAGTGGTTTATGATGCGCTATGTAGTATGGCACTGCAAGCTTCAACAACAAACACGTTAGGTCAATGGCATTGTGCAGGTTCAGGACACGCATCATCTAAACCCCATTTTTCTCCTGACCCTAATATTATAAATACTCTAGTCGACAAAGATCAAAGGGTTGGAAAAATTTTCTCCTAAGATTAACAGATTTTCTCTGTGGGTGATTTTCTTTCTTCCATTAGCAATGTTTGGCAACTTTTAGTAAGGATTGACAAGAGAACAAAGAGGATCAGTAATCGCAAGAATATCGATGACGATTGGCAAGAACCTTTGGTCAGAAATAGCCAGTTGAGGAACATTCTACTTCGGGTCTGGCCTCCTTGTACCCGGATCCGCTAGAACAAGGTAGATCGACCTTTTCTTGCCTTATCTTTGAATAGCTTTCCTTTTTTTGGTGTGTACTTCACTTAAATCAAAGTCTGTTTGTAATCATTGTATCTAATATATTTGGTTCATGAGTTGAATCCAAGATCTTGGGATTGCCTGCGTTCTAAATCTGATCTCTTGTCTCCTATTTACATGAATCTTGCAAACTGCTTTAAATTGATTACATCATCTTCAATTATCTTCGAAGTTAACAATATTATATCTTCTCATAAAGAACCATCAGTTTGTCATCTAAATATCACAAAATTTTTACTGATCAAGTAAGTCCCTATCTGATCGACAAGACCGTTCAGGGCACCTTGAATTTGTTTTCTCTCCAGCACAATCCTCGCATGGATCTGGGGTTAGAACTATGTACACGGACTTTCATTTGGTATTTCCAGCAATCGACGTTTTCCATCGTTACACATGGGTCAATACCTGTTATTTCATCGTAGGATCATGCAAATGATATCGACGATTTATTCACCACTTCCAATAACCTTCTCTTTTATTATTTATGAATATTGGCATTAATAATTACCTATTTCTTATTATTCATAAAAGCATACTCTAGTACATTTGGTAGGGCTTTCAACTCTAAAGGTTCTAGCTCATACTTATCTAGGATTTCTAGCTATCTCTACTTGATGCCTTCTTCTTAATGTGAGTGTACATAGGGGTGTTGCTTTTTTAAGTAATCTAACTCATCAGCTTCTTCAACATAGAAATTTATAATTTGTTAGACAGTTTCATATACATTTTAGACTTTGTCTTTTGCTTATTAATCAGTCACTAGGTGACTTCTTGTTTGGTGGTTGTATATAGGCATTACTGCACACACATATCTTTTACACAATGATTGCATGTTGTATTAATTTCTTATTTGATGATTGATATTTTCCACACACAATTACACCCATTATTGGTGTATGCAATACATAGAACTTGGCATTTTTGTATGATTCTAGCCTCATCTTCCTTGAAAATTTTCAAGGACAAGTCTTTAATTCCTAGCTTAGCATCCACCATGCTAAGCCATTCTATTCCCATAATTATGTTTTCCAACATGTATAACTAAGAAGTTAGTAGGATCTCTATTATATTCCTCAACTAATTTCCTTTTCTTCTATTCTCCTTCTTCTTGGGAAACCTAGTCTATCAATCTTTGAATTCAATTAACTATCATTTCTAATAACCTTTCTTGGGAATATACCCCAAGGGTTTCTCTAGTCTTATTTACTAACCCATCAATAATATGCCTTAGTTGTTCTCTTTGTGAAAATCCATGACCTAGGCATTTATGGAGTAAAGAATAATATCTACCCAATGCTACAGTAAGGGATTCATGTGTTCCTTACTTCCATCTGTGGATATTTTCCTTAAATTGGACACTGTTAAATAGGTTTAACACTTATCATTGAGGAGCTCTAACATGGTACTCCATCTTTAGATCAACTCTAGTTCTAAGGACTGATATCAACTTTTTGGTTTTTTGAAAACAACTTTAACTTCTACTGATCACTCTTAATATTTTGAAAGACACAAGCATTATGGATTTCTTAAAGATGGTGTTGTGGATCTACATTATATCCACCTTCAAATTTGGGAATGTTATTCATGTCTAGTCACTTGATGTGATTATCCCTTATGTCCTAGTAGGGATGTATGCTACTTCTCTAATGTTAATTATGCTGTGAGTGGCCAATAGGGGTTCTTCATATTTATTAGGTTCATATGCTTAGTTCTAGTTATGACTCCTTCGATGCTCATAATGTTGTTCCATTTCTTCATGCTTGATTTTTTCTCTTTGTTGTTCATAATCATATTCTTCTTCATCAAGATACCTTATTTAGTATTCATGCCTATCATGATCTCTATGTTTTTTCTTTTCATAGTCTCTAGGTCTTTGTTCCCTCTTGTTGAAATCCATTGATGATCATGAGGAGGAAGAGGAAGCAGTTGGAGAATGGTGCTAGTTGGTTCTCCTTTTATGACTTTGTGATTCATTCTCTTGTTGTTATGCAAAAGCTCTAGGACTTGAGCTTTGTCTTTTTTTGGAGTCTTCTACATCTCTCCTAGGTGTTTCTGCAAGGATCAAATGTAATTATATTTTGATAGGTTCCTCTAGATAGATGATAGATGTCTATGAATGAGATTCATGGGTTTGTTGGAGTTTTTCCATTATGAATGTATTATCATTGATTTCTTCTAGAACAACATTGTGGATTACTTTCGTTCCTATGTTGTTCTTATGTCTTGCCTCCATGGCAACATCCCTTATTACTTGCACTTCCATAGGTTAATATGGCCTAGTCAAATATTTAGTAACATAATATCCTTCTTGTGCATGGCCAAGGTTCAACGTCATTAAGGTTTCCTATAGCATTGATAGTGCTTAACATTGAAGAGGTAAAACTACATTGCCCTACAAATCTCTTCACCTCAACTATTCATCTTAATGGAAGATAAATTTGAAGTCAGGATAATATGGATCTATATGAGCATATGAAATTTTTGTTTTCATTGACTTGATCTAGTCTTCTTCATCCTGTCTTTAGTTATGACTCTTTTTAGTTTCTTTGGTAGGTGATGACTTTTCCTTAATCATCAAAGCCATGTTATATGTTTAATACTCTCATGTGTGTGTGTGTGTGTGTGTTAAGAGATTGATTAAAAATGTGTAGGATAAACTTTGGGATTCTTGATAGAATGAACTCTGTAAGATCAACTACTAAGAAAACATGGACACATCCTCGACAATGGTTCTAATGATGAGAAGTACGGTATTCAAAAAATCCACCATACAAGTCATAAGTACATATGTACTTTCAGATTGTAATCCATGGATGGACAATGTAAGTATGCTAGAAGTTGATAATCGATTCGTGGTCATTGTCTTCCTACTTTGAGTTAGTGAAGTGCAAGGCATATGATATCTTGATTTTGTTTTCTTATGTTACTTCTTAGTGCAATCATAATGAAAATGAGAGTAAGTTCTAAATTTAAGTGATAACAGAAATGTACATTTACTCTATCCTCTAATGATGAGTAGCCATTCCTGGCTTGCCATACACATCTTGGGCTTATGTAAACATTAATGGGTTATCAAGAATTATGCTACTAAGAAAATCAAGCAATAACACTAGTAGGATTACCAAATGATTATACTTATACACTTAAAACTATTCATATCCATTTCTACTTACTAATGAGCATAGAAAAGTAAAGTACTTGAGAAAGGTAAAAGACTAAGCTAATGTAAGCATATTAAGAAAATGAAAAGTAAACTAAGTAATGAAATTAGCTAAGTAAAACAAAGAATCTAAGTAGATGATACAATGGTGAAAAACAATCCCAATATTTATTATAGTTCATGAACTATACCTAAGTACAATCTATTCGAATAAATATTTCCTTCAACTATTCAAAACCATACTACAGGCGTTAATATTATATTGCTAAGTGTAAACTACAAAAAAAAACTAAAAGAGAATCCCTAGGGTTGGAATGAAAGTTGTTTGTTGGTGAAACCAAGTATTGGTATTTATAGGGATGACTAGGATCCACTACATCGCATCAATGATGATGTATGTAAAGTTACAATGTTGTAGATGCGATATTGTAGATACGATATCTTGGCTTATCAAAAATAGGTTTTATCACCATCCCTTATTATGAGTTTTCATAATCACTTTTTTAAAATATAAAGAGTGTAGTCTATAACCTAATAAATAGTTTCATCTATTAACAACATCATCTCTATTTCAAGAAGAATAATATCATATTATATTTGTCTCTTTACTATTATTGGTTTTTTACATTTTAAATATAATATTTTAAGATAAATAAATGATTCATGGTGATACTAGATTATTTACTTTTGGATAAAATAAGCTAAAAGTTAAGTTTTCTAAATTTAATATTATGTAAATAATCATGAAAATCAACAACTATAATTGACTAAAATCAAGGTACACTTAAATTTTTTTTCTATTGTGATTTGAATAAAATTTTTTGGATTTTACCACTTTATGTTAAGGAAGGTTTCTTTGGTTTTTCTAATTGCATATCTTTGACATTTGCATAAGATTTATGTTTGAACTTTATGTTCCATTTATATTTTATGATTCCAGTAAAGATGTGCATTTAGAATTGTTTCCTAACTTATTAATTAAATAATGGACATTAGTTATCTTTTAGTAGTATGATAATCTGATTTTAATATCATATTGATACATGATGAGTTGCATTAAGGGTTATGTTGATGAGGTCTCGTCAATGCAGCCCTATCCACGTAGTCATGTTAATGTGAAATTTGATGCATTGACATGGCCCCATCGACAGAGTGTCTATTTTCACCTATAAATATATGCTTGCCAAGCACATTTATGATAATAAGTCTCATAGTTGTAGAGCTCTTGCAATTTTCTTACTTGAAAGTTAGAATATTTTTCTAAGTGTCTATAGTAGTAGTCAAAGAGTACAAATCTTTATTCAAGAACCATTATACCTGAGCATGATAGTGTGTGTGATAATAAAGATGAGCTTTTTGGTAGACTTTGTGGCACTTTGAAATAGATTAATTATTTCCTTTATGCATTTAGTATTTTATGCAATTTCCTTTAATGCTTTAAGTAATTAAATAATTAATTAAGTAATAAATTAAGCTAATTTAAGCTAGATTAAATAGTGATAAATTAAGTACATAAGTGCGACCACTTCAAGCATACACTTGACATTTGGTAATCCCAATAACGCTTAACATTTGGTAACTCAATAGTGTCAAACGTGTTTAGGATGTGTATGGTGAGTGGGAATAGATTCTTAAGCTAGAATTAGTTAAATATTAGCTAGTTAGATTAAATTAGCAATTAAATATCTTTAATTCTCAATTCTTTATTCTTAGGCAACTTAGAACGTAAAACATAAAAATGACATAAATCATATGCTTTAGTTGCACTTAACCATACCTTTGCATTTCACAAGTGTAATTGAGAAGTTAATTATTGTAACAATTAGTTTCACTTTCTAGATACCAATGTAGTTAGAAGGCTATAAGTGTATGAAAGTTAACTAGATCACACATGAACACTTAGCAATTCATATGGTTTGGTGTAGGGTCTAATAGATTACTCATCATTAGTGCCATTGTTAGGCACTTGTAGTTTGATACGTGCACCATCTAAGACTTAGTAAAAATTATTTAAGATTGTTGGAATGAAACCTAGAGTCATAATCATTCAAGAACATAAAAAATAATAATTATACTTAGAACACTGAATTTTTCTTCTAACCCAAAATGTCTTCTTCTCATAGGCATGATGAATCAAAACTACCAATGCCCCAATAATTCAAAGTGATGTACACTCATCTAGATGAGTTTGTACCTAATTTCACCTTCATCCTACATCGGGACTAGCAACTACAGTGGAGAGATATGGAGAGTAACATTATGTTTCCTTCCAACTAATCTATTCTTGAGATGTTGCTCCAAACTCTTAATAGGTTGGACATCCAAGATGTTCATGAAAAATACATTGTATAGGACCATGACTATTGAGACTACTTGCCCACTTAAACATAATGTAAAAGAGATCAGGACCAGGAGAAGTGCCATGAAGCTATGAAGGGGAAGAAATTCACTAACCTCTTGTTCCTACTAAAAAAAAATGATAAGAAGGATCCTCCCTCTGGTAGTTCTCAACATGAAGATTCTCCACCCCTTGACTCTAGTGAAGGTGCCTTAAATCTAAACTTACAATCCACTATCAAAAATCCAAGTTCAAGCAAAAGTTGGAATGAAGATAGGGGAGTAGGAAATCATCATGAAGATGATAAAACTAATAAATATGGTTATGAATAGTAGAGAGGAGGTGGTAGAAACCATGGAGGTGGTAGTACTCCTTCCTCTTCATCCTCTTCATCTACATCTTCTTCCTCCTCCTTTGAATCTAACCAAAACTGTAAGGGATGAAACTATGATGGACGTGAATGGCCAAACAATGATCATAGAACCCACCATGAATGCAAGAGTAGCAAAGAACATCATAAGCATCATTGAAATCATGATCATGATGAAACTTTTCTTGCAACTTGAAGCATGCTAAACATTGCAGAGGTAGTCAAAATTCCAACTAAACATGTGAAAGATAGTAGAATCAAGAGGTTGGATATGTACAATATACCTAGATTTCAAGGAGGATATAACTTAGATCCATAGA
>MNCI01038041.1:2812-18548 GCA_015680685.1 Gnetum montanum | reverse complement strand
TATATATATATATATATATTGGTTTTCTTGTATATTATATCTATTGAAGCAGAATTTTTAGCCTCAAGAAAACATAATGCATAGCACACAAAAGTGCATAATTTTATAAGGTTGTTGCCTAGGTGAGGAGCAATGAGTAGACTCTACATCCAACCATACAAATCACTAAGCACTCACGTGCGATCTGGTCAAATTCTATGGACTTATAGCCTTCTAAGTTCACTAGTCTCTAGGAGGTGAAACTAACTATTGCAACTGTTGTCTTTCCAATTACACTTGTGAAATAAGAAGATATGGTTAAGTGCAACTAAGGCATATGATTTTTATCATTTTTTTTATGTTCTAAGTTGCTTTTGAATAAAGAATAAATAATTATATATTTAATTGTTAATTTACTCTAACTAACTAACACTTAATAATACTAGCATAAGCATCCATTCCCACTTGTACACATCTTGAACACATTTAATGCTACTAGGTTACCAAATGTTAAGCATTAGTAGGATTAGATCTATGCCAATAATGCTAATTAAAACTCTTAATAAGTTGGGCATAGCAAATCTTCACAAAGAGTATGCTATGGATGGGTATGACACTCAAAACTATCATCCCACTAAAACATAACGTAAGCAAGACAAACATTAGGAGAGACTTTATGAAGCCATAAAGGGAAAACATTTCACTAACCCCTTGTTCCTACTAGATTAAGAGGACAATGAGGACCCTTCCTTGGAAGGTTCTCAACATGAAGATTGTCTACCCCTTGCTAACGATGGTGAGGGTGTGAACTTGACCCTTTGATCAACTATTCATAAACTGGATTCAAGGGAGAGTGATAGCCATGGTAGGCACTTAGGCAAACGTCATAATAACAAGGGATCTAATGATGGAGATCGTAAAAAGTGTAAGAGTGGTGGTCACAATCCACCTTCCTCTTCATCCTCTTCATCTGATTCTAAACATTCCTCTTCATCTAAAGGTTCTCATAGAAGCTGCCATTGAAACAACCATGATGAAGGTGATCAACGAAATAATAATGATCGTGAAGGCCATCAAAACTAAAGGGGTGGCTAAAACCATCATCAGTTTCATCAACGTAGTGATGATGATGAGCCTTTACTAGTAACTTGAAGTATGCTTAACATTATAGAGGCAGTAAGAATTCAAACTAGGCATATGAAGGATAGTTGGATCAAGTGCCTAGATATGAACAATATTCCAACATTTGAGAGGGGATACAATTATGATCTATAGATAGATCTGTAAGCTTTTCAAGATGCCTATGTCTTATAAATCATTGGAGCGAGTGGTAGAAACTCAATATTTTTCCAAGGACACTCATTAAGAAAGCTGAAAGTTGGTACTGGTCCTTAGAACTAGAATCTATCTGAAGATGGAGTACCATGTTAGAACTGTTCAATGACAAATATCAAATGTACTCTAGTGTGTCTAATCTAAGAAGGCAAATCCAAGGCTAGAAACAAGAAGTACATGAACCCTTGAATGCTGCCATGGGTCAATACTATTCACTCCTATATAGATGTCCTAGCCATGGTTACTCTTAGAGAGAACAACTTCACCACATCATAGATGGGCTCGAGGTAGAAACAAGAAGAACCCTTGGGGTTTATGCCCAAGGAAGGTTGTCTAAAATGAGAGCTCATCAAATCCAAAGGCTAATTAGGTAGGTAGCAAAAGAAGAAGCTAAGCTATGAAAAAGGGAGAGTAATAAAGAGTATAATAAGGACCCATCTATCAAAAAAGGAGATGTTTGATTTTGTGATGAGGAGGAGTCACCACTTGATGAAGTGGTGAATAGAAAAACCTTGCCTATCCAAAAATCTATTTCTAACATTTCAGTCAAGCTTGACAAGTTATGGGACTCTTTGGATGAAAATTTTCAAACTTCTTTGAAGATTGCTGAAGAATCTAAAGAGTAAAATAGTGATCGTAATCGTATACAATGAAAAGAAGCCAAATGTACCTACCAAAGAGGTAAGGGCAAAGCTGCTATAGTAGAGGAAGTTGTGAAGTCTAACTTTGATGATGAAACCAAATGTGACATCTATTAATATGAACATCCAAAAGGATGTTACCCTGTGGTGTCACACTTACAGGAGTCTAGAGTGTATGAATTGAACCACATCTAGCATGTAGGCAAGCTCCAAGATGATTACCTTATCCTCAAGGCAGTCCAAGATAGTTCCACCAGCAACAATAAGATTACTACCAAAGTGGAACTCCTTCACAACCTTATGAAAATTACCAATAATGGTGCCAACCACAATCATGGGAAATGTGACCACCAAGATAGTAGTACCCTTATAGGTAACTAGATCCATATAGGTACTATGTTTAGCAAACTATCTCCCCTAGAAGTTTGGCAAGTCATGCATCATTTTAGCATCACTATTATCCTTCGAAATACCATTGAACACATTCACCACCTACTAAAGAGGAAAACCCATATTCATATCCTTAACATCTTTCACACCCCTCTGCACCCACACCTCCACCTTCAACTCAGTTACTTCTTACTCCATCCATGCAGGGTGAAATTCCCCCACAACCATAGCAACGAAATGCTACAAGGGTTGTACACTCACAACTAGTTTCTTCTAGCCCAGTAGTCCTCTCTAGCCCTTACAACCTACTCTGGTTGATCACTCTATATCTCTAGTACCCTCATCCTTTGCATCAAATATGTTCAAGCACCCTTCAAACCAAGTGCTACCTAGGATCTGCACTATAATGCTATCTCATGTTGTTTCTGACTGGATCAAGGCTAGCAACCTTCTTACAAAAAAATCTAATCTAGGAAGTCCACTCATCTTTCTATAGATTGCTAGACAAGAGCCATGCAAGGCTATTTTTGACTCTAGTTCCGAAGTAACCTCATCTCCCATGATATGTATAAAGCTTGGAACCTACCACCTCTCAAGAAGAGCAACATCCATTTAGAATTGGCAAATCAGTTGATTACAGTCCCTTTGGAATTAGTAGAGGAAATTATGACCATAGTTTGTGGGTGGTCCTATCTTGCTAATTCTCTAGTAATCAAGGTGGACAACTGTAAAAGTGACTTCCCCATCATCATGGGAAGGGCTTGGTTAAGCGTGATCAATGCATCAATGGGTATACGGGACTTATATCTCGAAATATCTAAGGAGAATGAGTTAGGAAAAATTGAGAAGAAGCATATTCCATGTATCGCATATAGTGACAACGAGTGCAATTGCGTGCAAAAGATTTGATCAATCCAAAGCACATACATGAAGGCATGCAACCAGTGTACGTAAGAAATTAATATTCAATGGTATCTATACATAGCAGCCACAAAGTAGGAGGGAACCCAGTGGCTGATGGCTAATTCAAATAGTAGCACAATATGCATCGAGCCAATTGAGATCTTAACTTGTGCATATGTAGAATGCATGGAAAAAATTGAATAAGTCCATTTTCAACTCTTTAATGAAGATGATGATAACTGTTGGGCAGAGTTGGAGATCGCTGATCACTCCAAGCAAGAGCCCTTATAACTAAAAACTTTACTAGTTGGAATGGACTATGCATTTTTAAAGAATAGTAAACCAATAATCATTAATGCCAAACTTTCTCCTAAATAAAAAGAGAAGGTGTTTAAAGTGGTGAATAAATGGCCAATAGCCCTCGCTTGGCCATATCTAGAACTAATAGGAATTGATCCAAGGATATGCCAGCACCGCATCTACACTAACCTAGCAATGAAGCCTAGAAGGCTGCCACAAAGGCAACTAAACCCCAAATTGAAGCAAATCATTAAGTAGGAAATAGAGCAACTCCTCATGGTAGGGTTTATCTATCCAATCATGGATAGTGAGTGGGTTGGCCTACTTGTAATTGTACCAAAGAAGGATGGTAAATGATGAGTTTCCATTGACTTTAGGTTGTTAAACATGACAACATTTAAGGATCACTTTCCTTTTTCGTCTATGGATCAAGTATTAGACACCATATCCAAGCATTGTTATTATAGTTTCTTGGACGATTATAGTGGCTATAACCAAATCCAAATTACACTAAAAGAACAAGCTAAGACAATATTCACAAGTCCTTGGGGGACTTTTGCATACTATAAGATGCCATTTGGCCTATGCAATGCCCCTGCAACATTTCAACACTTGGTCCTTAGTATCTTTCAACAACAAATCAATAGTGGTGTTGAAGTTTTCATAGATGACTTCTCCACCTATGGAGCTACCTTTGAGAAAGCCTTGAACTGACTTGAGCAAGTACTAAAGAGATGTGTTGAGACAAACCTACGGCTCAATTAGCAAAAGAGCCATCTCATGGTCCAAGAAGAAATTATGCTAGGGCACCGAATTTTGTAGAAAGGGATTGAGGTAGATCCAGAAAAGATAAGGGTCATGTAAGGAATAACATGCCAACTAGAGATAGTCAAGGTTGTTTGATTATTCCTTGGACACACTGGTTACTACTAGTGCTTTATTGAGAATTTCTCTAAGATTGAAAAGTTGTTGGTAGAGCTTACAAAGAAAGATGTAGCTTTCATTCAGACCAAGGAATATGATAACACATTCCAACAATTAAAAGATAAACTCATAGAAACACTAATCCTACGAGCACCTGATTGGTCCAAAAAATTTCATATCATGACAAATGCATCTAACTATGCTTTGGGAGTAGTACTCACATAGATGGATGATAAGAAACATCCATCTTATATCCACTACACAAGTTGAAGCATTGTGGGGGCATAGTTAAATTGCACTACCACAAAAAAAGAATTATGTGCTAGGTAATAAATTATTTGTACATAAGAACCATAGTGTAATTCGCTTCCTTATGAATAAGCTGACAGTGAGCCCTCATGTTATACCATGGCTTGTGATCTTGTAGGAATTCGATCTTACTATGGTAGATCGAAAAGGGACTGAGAATGTGGTTGTTGACCATCTTTCTTGCTTAAGATGGGATAACAAAGAGAAGAAGAGCCCACTCTTTGATCAATTTCCAAATGAACTCCTCTTTACTAGGCAATAAATGAACACACGCCTAAAAAAGCAATATGGTATAATGGCATCCTCACATATCTTCTCACTCAAGAGATGCCACAAGACTTGGATTTTAGGAAAAAATAATAATTTCTTCATTGAGATAAATACTTTATGGAAATTAATGGACACCTTTACAAGGTGTGTGCTGATGGCTTGATCCATTGGTGTGTCCCTGATGAAGACAACTATGCATTCTCCAAGATGCTCATGAAGGACCTTATGGAGGACTATGCAGGGAGATGCACAACCATAAAAATCTTGATGCTAGGGTACTATTGGCCCACAATCTTTAGGGATGCCTACTAGTTTGTTCAGTCTTGTAAATTTTGTCAATGTGACGAGGGAATGACCGTTCATATGGAAGGTCCTCAGTAGTGGATTCAACCACTAGAACCTTCTGACATATGGGGCATTGATTTCATGGGTCCCATCACACCCATGTCTAACAAGAAAGCATATATTGTAGTAGCAGTTGACTATTACACAAAGTGGGCTGAAGTGGTAGCCGTTACAAATTGCACATCATCCACTACCACTAGATTTATATAACAACATATTGTAAATAGGTTTAGGATGTTGCATTCACTAATTTTTGATAATGGGACTCATTTCACAAGTGTGAAATTTAGAAAATTAATGCAATGCCTACAGGTAGAACATAAATTAACAACACTTTACCATCCCCAAGACAATGGTCAAGCAGAGTAACCAATTGGAAGATTACAAAAATATTAATGCAAACCATTAGCAAATATAGGAAGGATTGGAGTACAAAACTTAATGATTCTCTCTAGGCTTACCGATCAACTTGGAAACTTCCTATTGGATATTCTCCCTAGGAGTTAGTGTACAAAAAACTTCTAACACTCCTAATTCAATCTGAGCTTCGTACACTTTCAACGGCCTATGAACTAAACCTTGACCTAAGTTTAGCACAAAAGGAAAGATTGATCAATCTAAATGTGATAGATGAAAATGACTTAGTGGCCCTATGAATGATGTGAACAAGGCATTCAGTAAGCAACACCACAACCTTAGAATTAGGAAAGTAAGGTTTTAACCAGGAGATAAGGTCCTCTACTAGAACCCCACACATGTACCTAAAAGGAAAAAATTTAAACATTGTGGGAGGGACCTTATATAATTGATCAAACCTTTCCCTCTAGAGCCATGATAATTTACAAACCTAAAAACCTAAATAAAAACAAGTTAGTCAATATCCAACAAGTCAAACCTTTCCTAGAACCAAAACTATCCAGTGTAAATACTGCCTCACCTGATGGACACCCATGTTCTATTTTTCTAATTTGCTCCTTCCAACTCAATCATGGGGGAGATGGCCATCCATGCTGACCATTACCATGGCCTCTCAGTTTTTCTACCTTTTTTTCACATTTTTTATTTTTGATTTTAAAGTTTTTCTAATCTTATACTAGTTTTAGTACATTTAAATTTTCTTGATCATTTTACACTTTCTTATATCTTTCACTTGATTTTGTTTCTTGTGTTTCTTTTGATTAAGTGTGATATTTTCTCATTTTTGCTAATAAATATGCTTTATTGTCATAGGACACAATGCTACTGTTGTTTTTTACTAATGATGGTTTGTGCTTAATGTGTGATAGTTGAAGTCTGGTTTCTATATTTGAATTCTAATGTCTAATTACTTTGATATGGTTTATTTTTCATGAAACAAGTACTGAGTCCATGTCATCCACCCATTCAATGAACTCCATGGGTTTCCTTGTTTTGGGAATTTGAGGTCCCTTTTTCATTAACAAAACATTTAATCAATTAGTAACCTTGGTAGTTCTAGAATTAGGAAGAATCCAAAGGTTTGTAAAGGGTCTAACATCAAGGAGACTCAATACTCTTTGTACTCTCTTCTTACTTGAGTGCTTGAGTATTTTTTCGCAGATTTCTCACTGTTCCATACCACCAATGATAGGAAGGCAAATAACATCATTGCATGGTATGGTTCCCATCATTCAAAAATTAAAAAAAAAAACAAATAAAAATGATGGGAATTCAAAGCACACCCCTTCCAACATGAAGAAGTCCCCACATAATGTGGTTCCCATTTCAAAAAATAAAAATAAAAATAATGGGAATTCAAAGCACACCCCTTGGAAAAATAAAAGGGCTACAAGCACTAGTTATGGAACTCAAAAGACATACACCTATGCCTGAAGGTTCCCTCTAACTAAGGTCCTTTCTCTCTTACTTCCTACTTTTGTCTCCTCTTTGAGGAATGATGGTTGTCTTGCAGGGACACTCTTGTGTCTCAAGTGGATGGATCGATCTTAGAGTGAAGATGAGAAGTCACTGAAGGAAAATGGTTTTAGTCTAGATTGACAATGGAACTTCTTGGATCATTTTAACCACAAATTCCACAAGGGACTTCTTATGACCTCAATTTAGAACTTCATCCCACCTTCTCTATCATCCATCCATGTTGCCATAACTCACCTCACTATCGGGTTCTATGTTATGCTTTATGTCTTAGTCTGATATGTTGGGATTCTTAAGTGGATTCTTTTGTGTTGGTCCTTAACTTATCATGATCATTAAATCAACTATGGGGGCCACTGACTCCTTAGTTGAGGTTATGCAAGGGCAAAAATGGCATGAGCCTACTATGGGGAGGATCCACTTACCTTTGACATTGTTACGATCTCATACTTTGTATTTTCCATTGTGTAAACCACTCAATACTCCTTAATCTTTCATTTCATTCATACATTAAATCAATTTTCCTCCATTTTTTTCAAATTTATGAACTTCAACACCCTCTTTTCATAATTGCATACTATTCTTGGTCTTCTAAGCTTTCATTTGATCCCAATTTCATTGAAAAATTCCTTGTATTTTGAAAATTCAACCAAAGTCAACGAAAGTAAATGATGATCAACAATTGCATTGTTGAGGCCTCATTGACGCAACCAACCTTGTCGATGAGACCCCGTCGTTGAAGCCTTGTTAATGCGATACAAAAATACTATATATACTGTTGGACACTTTGGAATTTTTTTTCATTTGCTTAGAACACACAAGGAATTTCTGCAATTTTTTAGAGCCCAAAATCTTCTAGAGCCCATAACTTTCAAATTATTTGTCCAAATCACTCTATTTTTCAATCCTGCACTTACTAGAGGTAAGATCTTTATTGTGGGAGTCACAAACCTTAAGGTTTCCAATGCAATTTTCAAAAAAAAATTCTAAATCCCCCAAGGGTTAGTAACCTTAATCATACATAAAGATCAACTTTTTCCAAGTTAACCCTTCTAACAACCTCCAAGAAGATTTATCAATGATAAGGTGTAAATAGAAATAACAATTAAGTTAATTAAATCAACCATAATCATAACTTAGCCAAGTGTAACTACCCTCAAGAGTTAAGGTATCCCAATTTTTTTAAGGTTACGCAATGATTGTTAATCCATAGTTCTGTTGTGACTGTAGATGGCACCCAAACAAAAGTGCTTGCAGGAAGGAGAACCCTTACAACCATGGGAGAAATGACCCAAAGCTGGAAGGAGCCAGTAGGAATAAGGCTAAGAACAACAAGAGGTGACCCATGCAATGAGACCTCTTTAAGAGGAGCCTGAGGTGGAATCTATTCAATAGATTCTAGAAGAAAAAGTGCCTATAGAACAATCTCAATGAGGAGAAGTACCTAGACCTGTGCCTAAGCTTGGGGTCACTCCAACTCAAGCCTTCCTAGATATCATCAAATCCCAAGAGATCCAAAGATTAGTTCTTCAAGAGATAAACTTTGGGCCATTTTTGGATAAAGCTCCAAAGGATGTTAGAACAAAATTACAAACCTCTCCTATGTGACCAATCATCATGACCAGTGGGGAGTGGTACATGGAAGAGACCTATCTCTTTTGAAACAATTGAAGGCCAAGGTTCATTGTAAAAATCAAGGATGTTCAAGTGTTCTACTCAGTGGAGGCCATTGCATAGGCACTGGGGTTGCCTAACATCAAAACCTAGCTAGTGAAACTATCAACAAAAGATGACCCTAAGGTGAAAATGGAGTGGACCTAGTGATGTTACAGGGTAGATTGTAAGGAGTATGACATGCTCACACCGGTGGAGTGAATTTATTTCAAGATTGTGGCCTATCACTTTAATCTAATGGTGAGGCCAAGAAAGGTGACTACCTTCTCCACTTATGCATGTGCCACTCTAAGTGGGAAATTTCCCGTTAACTTGCCACAACTAATTTATTTGGAGATTGAGAAGCATTTCAAGGAGAATGAATGTGGAAGGAGGACCCTACCCTTTTCATGCTTGATAAAAAAAAACTTTGTAACAGGGCAAGTATTGTTCACTATTCCAATGACACTCTTAGGCATACTCCCTTGGCCTCATGGGCAGAAATTATGAAGGAAAAACCACTAGTAGCCATCCAAGAAGAGGAGATGCAACCACCACCACCCACTCAGGAGATAACATCAAAGGCCCATGTAGTCCTTGAGTATCTATGACAAATCTAAGAGTAGATCGTGAGCTAACAAGAGTAGTAGGCAAGAACAAGTGGGGTAGATCCATCTATATATCAACCAACAATGAGTCACCTTAATGAGGTGGCTCAAATAGTTAACCAGATGGAGAGGGGTTCTTTCATTTTCTTATCCTAAAGAACACAGCTACCTTCGAGGTCGAATCCCAATGCGCAGGAGGTGATGGTGTCATTAGTAACAAAACATCTATTCCTAGAAATCTCTAGGAATGCCACCACTTTCTCGTTGAGGTTGGAGGAAGGAGAGGAGGAAATAGTATTGTTGATGTAGCACCAAGGATAGGAAATAGTAGAAGAAGTGGCAGTGGACCATGTAGCTGAAGCACTAAATGCACCTATGGCATCTATACTAGACATATCTACACTTCAAGATGTCCAAACATCCATAAGCATGGTCAATGGGAAATTGAATGTAGCCTAGCATGAAAAACTATTGGAATGGCTAGTAGGAACTGAGCAACCATCTCCAAATATCTTTGGTCTTCTGGAGAACATCACTGCAACCTAGTCAAAGCTGCTGAATGCAAAGGGAAAATACATCATTTTGAAGGGGCAACTAGAAATGGCCCAGGAGCAAAATCAACACTTGGCCATGAAGGTTTCTGAACTTTGTGCTTGACTTGCAGAGCAAACAATCCTCAACCTAGCAATGATAAGAAATGAAGATATCAAATAGCTTCAAGAACGAATTCAAAAGGTTGAAGAGGAAGTAGTAATGGCCATCTTTAAATAGTCCATGGCAGAAGCTAAAACACATTCGATTAAAAAGAACTTGAATCAAATCTGCCAAGAGAACAAGGCACTAACTATGCAAAATCATCGTTTGTGAAATTTTGATGCTCAAAGAGATCAAATGTAGGAATTCATTCATCCACAATACAAGTAGCTTGTCAAAGCCAACACTGAATTGAGAAAATTTTCTGCAAAGAACTAAAATCTATCAATGAAAGAGATATGCACCTTGTGAAAAAAGTCTACCTTTAAAATTACCACTTGGAAGAACAAAGCTCTCAAGTTTGAGAGAGTGAAAAATCACTATAGGGACTAGGTTAGCTTGTAAAAAGAAATTAATGAAAAAGAAATCTAGATGGAAAAGGCTAAAGTGAATGAAGCCCTCCAGCAACTCTATTAGGGAAGAGAGATGTGGTAGCCCATCCTTGATGGGATTGATGCCTATAACAAAACAGAGATTCACTTGAAGGTGTTGCAGATCAAAGAAATGATAGAATATATGGAGTTGGCCAATCTTTGTTATACAAACCTGGCAATGCCAATAGCCAGATGGCCACAGTCAAATTTGGAGAAGCAAGCGGCTAGCTCATATTCACTATACGAGGCCAAGTTCAAACACCACAAAGACACCAAGAAAATTTTTGAGACTACTAATGTTGAACTTGAAGTCCTCGAAGGATGATTCATAGATTAATGATCCATCATTGAGGACCTAGCTAGATTGATGAATGACTACTAAGAGTTGAAGAACATAGTGCGAGCATTTGACATTGAACGCAAATAGTTCATTTCCTAGTTTGTCAACATCAAGGAGTTGTTTCCAATGATCCCATGTCCTTGGGATGTGCCTAATCTAACCCACATTGGGAAAGCTACATGGATGGTTCATGATCCCAAGATTAAGGAGGAGAAAATAAAAGCACTGCTAGATGCTTTCCACCTTCTATAGCTATAGTAGGATAACCATAGCCTCAACCACTACTAATGCATGAAGTCGGTGAAGGTTCCTTGGAGTCTCAGGAACCACCACCAGTTGGGACCATTTGATCTTCTCTAATAAGCTTCACATAATTAAGGAATGTGTTGTTCAAATTTTTGAAGAGTTGTATCATGTTGTTCAAATTTGTGTCCTAAACACCACCATTTTTGTAATGGGTTGATCTGTACACCCGAGCACTCCATTTTTTGTCAGTTCAATCAAGTTTATTTTGTTGAAAGAATAGTTAATAAATAATCCCATACCTTCCGAATTTTGTAAAAGAACTTGAGGATGAGTTTTCATTCAGTCATGGGGATATGATGAGTCATCATTGGTTGGCTACATTGATGAGGCCTTGTTGACACAGCTGACCACATCAACGAGGCCTCATCTATGAGACCCTATCTATGAGGCCTCGCTAATGCATTTCAACCTATGTCAATGATGCCTCATTAATGTAGTGTATGTCTATCACCTATAAATATGTGCCTACCTGCTGCATTTATGGGGAAGTCCATATTTCAATTGTAGTGAAGCTCTTGCATTTTTTGGATTTAAAAGTTAGAATTTTTCCCTAAGAGTCCACAGTAGGAGTCATTGACTGTATGGATCTTTCTTCAAGCATTGTTGCAGCTAAGCATGATAATGTGTGTAGCAGTAAAGATGAGCTTTCTGATAAACCTTGCAGCACTTTAGATAGATTAGCTTTTTTATTTATGCATTCAATTTTTTTTAATTATTTTTTAATTATTCTCAATTATTTTGCAATTATTTTCCAGAAATTGAGCTAATGAGATAATTAAGCTAGATAGATTAAATACATAAGTATGACTACTTCAAGCATAACACGCATTCACTTGGTAATCCCAATAGTGTTATCACTTGGTACACCTAGTAGCATAGTGTTTGATTATGTACTGGATACATGGGTTTAGGATGTGTATGAAAAGCGAGAATGGGTCATTATGTTAGGATTAGTTAAATAATAGTTAATTAATTAATTTAGATTAGTTAATTAAAATCCTTTTACCTACATTTCAAGCACCCAAAACATAAAATACAAAATGATAAAAATTGGATACCTCAATTACAATTAACCATACCAATGAATGTCACAAGTGTAATTGGGAGGACAACGATGAAATTTTAAGGTTAGATTTACTTCCTAAAGGGCTAGTGCACTAGAAATGATAAATTTCATGGAATTTGAATGAGTTGAGTGTGAACGCTTCATGATTCGTATGGTTGGGTGTAGGAATACCTCACCGCTCATCAACTGCGTTCTCCAACTCCTAGTACTTGTTCATCTTCTTGGTCAATTTTTTAGCAATTAATCACTGATTGATGAACTTTTCCTTGAGAACCTTGAGTTCAGCATTGGAAATCTCAAGCTTCTGCTTGGTGTCTTTGTGATGCTTGAACTCTACTTCATACAAATAGTACAAAGTGGCCACCTATTTCTCCAATTTAGACTATGACCATTTGATAATCAACATTGTGAAATTTTGATACTAAAGATTGGAGGTGCCATGTACTCCATCATGTCTTTGATCTGCAGCTCTTTCATGCAAATCTCCACTTTGTTGTAGTCATTGAGCCCATCAAAGATAGGCTGCCAAACATCACCTCTTTCCTTGAGCTTCTAGAGGGCCTCATTGACTTTTGCCTTTGTCATTTGGATGTGTTTCTCATTGATTTCTTCCTATATACCAACCTAATATCTATAATGATTCTTGACTCTCTCAAATTTGAAAGCCTTATTTTTCTAGGTGGGTACCTCTATCGCAGATTTTTGGTGAAGGGCTCAAACTTACTCCATAGAGATATTTCTATTTTCAGCTACCAATCTCATCAATTCATTATTTACTCTGGCTAGATGCTCCTGCTGTTGATGGATAAAATCTTGCATCTGCTACTTCTACACATCAACATTCCATAGGCAATGATTCTTTGTGATCAGAATCACATTCTCCTAGAGAGTTTGGTCCAAGGTCTTTTGGATGTTATGCATTCTAGCATTGGCCAAGGATTGATCAAACTTTGCATCCTTAACTTTTTTGTGCTTTTCCTAAAGCTATTTGAAAGCTTCATCACATGCTAGTGTAGGGTTGAGAAATGCAGGATCAACAAGATAGGCTCTTAATTCAATAACCTCTACAATCAATCATTGGTTTTCTGCTTGGGCTATTTCAAGTTGCCTCTCCAATATAATGCACTTATCCCATGCTTCTAGCAACTCTAACTAGGTTGCAATGATTGTATCTGAAAGGTTAAAGACATCCAGAATTGGTTACCTAGTTCCCATTAGTCAGTCTAGGAGCTCCTCGTGCTAGGCTGCATTCATCTACTACTAACTATTCCTATAAATATCTGCACATATCTAAGTATAGAAACATCTAGTACAGATGTTGTAGGTGTGTTAAGTGCCTTAGTAATTCTATCAACTATGACCTCTGCTACTGTCTCCTATCCATGGTGTTGCATTACTAAGATAGTTATCCCCTCACCCTCATCTAGATGTATCAAAAAAGTAGCATCATTCCCAATGATTTCTGGGAATTTTTGCTACTAAAAGAGACATATTGTTACCTCTTGGACATCAAGATTTGACCTCATGGGTAGTTATGTTCTTTGGGCTAAGAAAATTAGCCCACCTCTATTCATCTAGTTAATTATTTGAGCCACTTCATTGAGGTGAATCATCACTAGGTGATACATAGATGAATCACCACCACTCAATCTTTCTTGCTACTCCTACTCTCCCAAGTGCTACTCTCAGATCTCACAAGTCCACTAAAGAGTAGTGTAGGGATCTAGAATTATTTTTTGAGTAGGTGGTGGAGGTGGTGGTCGCTACTCCTCTTCTTAGATAATCTTGATAAGGACCTTCTCCTTCATCATCTCTACCTGAGAAGCAGACAAAGCACATTGGAAGACATCATTTATGTAGCAAGTTTTCGCTCCCTCTAGCATAATTTCTAGATGAGGTAGGATAAGGGAAGTATCTTCCTTCCATGTTCATTTTCCATAAATTACTTCTCTATCTCAAGATAGATAAGCTATGGAAGGTTGATTAGGAATCTATTGCTTATAATAGTACACACACGAGCCTAGAAGGTTGTGATCTTACCTAGCTTCATTGTTAGATTACGGTGAAAGGCTACAATTTTAAAGTATACACCCTTTGTCATGGTGAGTGCACTAAACTCCTTATGATCAACTCCATAACAATGCTACATCCATTCTTTCTTGATGCAAGGATCTTCTTGCATTGGCCTAGTTTGCCCTAAATTTGCCCTAGTTTTTAGTAACCCAAGGGACTCTATGATAGCTTTCACTAAGTAGGACACTGACTAGAATAGGTGTCTCTCCCATGTATCACTCCTTGCTAGAAGTGATTATGGCCACATGAGAGAGTTTTGTAGTTGAGTCTTAACTTCTAGAGTTGTGATCTCCAAGAAAGGTCTAAAGTTCAAATTTTGAAGCATGGATTTCTGAACCTCCTTATTCACGATTTATCTGAGGTAGGCTTCCGTTAAGGAAACCTCAAGATTCGGTCTAGGCTCAGTTGCCTCATCTCGATGAGATTGTTTGATTATGGTAGCTTCTTCAAAATTTCTCAAATAAATTCCACTTTAGGATTCTCCCAAAGAGGTCTCATGGCATGGGTCTCTACTTACCCATGGGACTATTCTTGGCCCCTTCTTGTTCATGGTTTTTTGTCCCTTGGTTGGGACAGTCCTCCTTCCTACACATGTTTTCATTTTGAATCCATTTGAGGCCAAAATATAACAACGGATTAGCATTCAATGTGTAACTTATAGCATTTTGGTACCTTGTCTCATTGGGTAGTTACACTTAGGCTAAGTTTCGATCATGGTAGATTGATTATTTTATTATTATTTTGATTATTTTAACTTAGACTATTATTGAAGCTTGTTTGAAGGTTTTAACTCTCATGATTTGATGTTTTAATGTTGATTTCTCTATTAAACCTTTTTGGGAATTAGAAATTTTTTTCAAAAATTTTTCATCAAAAACTTAACATTTGTGGTCCCATGATGAAGAGCTTACCTATGGTGGTTACTGTTGGCGACCGTTTGGGACGTGACCGCGAACGAGTGTCCTCGAACAAGATTTAGGTGCCTGCTGGTCTCTGGCAACACCAAGGCCCAGATTCCTCCAAATAACTCAGTAGTTAATGTGAGTATGTGTGTGTGCTGTTGCGGCGTGTGGTTGTGAGAAATGTAACGATTGCGTTGCGTGTAAACTACAAATGACTTACTTTAAAGAGATTCAGCCAACTTTGTCAAGTACTGTGAGTTGTTGAAAGTTTCCTATTTTGTTCAACTGCCTAGTCTACGCGGTCCCTATAATACCTTCTTGTAACAAGTAAAATTTTGCATAAACATTTGAGCACAACTCCGCAAATCTACT
>MNCI01038036.1:5000478-5035369 GCA_015680685.1 Gnetum montanum | reverse complement strand
GGTGACTGGGCATTTCTCAAACTAAGGAAGGACTCAAGGATTGCAAAGGGTGTGACTTCAAGGGAACTTGATGCTCTTGTGTTGGTCATTCACTTGGGTGCTTGGATATTTTCTTCTTAAGTTTCCTTACCGTTCTGGTGTTACCCATTCTTCAGAAGCTGAGACAATAAAAATAAGAAGTCTTTGCATCGTGTGGTCCCCACGCATAAAAACACAAAACACAAAAAAAAAAAACAAAACCAAAGTGAGGATTCAAAGCACACCCCTTAGACGAAATAAGATTTGGGCTGCAAGCACTGGTTATGGAACCAACGTGTTCCCTCTAACTAAGGCCCTTCTCGCTTCCCATTCTCTCTGTTGTTTCGTCAGAATGGTGGTGGCTCTTCGAAGATGCATCCTTGTTATCCAAGTGGATGGTTTGATCAAATGCATTGATGCAAAGTCACTGGAAGTGGTTGGTCTGGGCAAGAGTTGGAATGAGATTCGCCAAGTCACATTAATCATAAAACACACAAGGGGCTGTACACCACCTTGTTCTTGGGATTCCATTCCATTTCCCTTCTCTCCACCCTTCTCTCCACTATTCACCTCATTGCCGGTTGTATCATTAGTGTATATATTTTGGTTGATGCATTGTTTTCTTTTTGGTAAATTCTTCTGGTCAAGACCTTAACTCTTGTTCCAAAGGACATTCCCAGAGCCTACGGACTCTTTTGAATGTGGGTTTGTCAGGGCATTCAGGGCATGAGCCTGCTTTGGGGAGGACCCACTGACATTCCTATTTGGAACATTAGTTACCTTCTTCTCCTTAACATTTTGCAATTAATTTTATTTTTTTTCATTTCCACCTTGACATCCATTTCACTGATGCCCTCATTGTCCCTTTTTACCTATCTTTCTTACTCCTTTTCTTTCTCCATTCTAACGCTACCGGAGGTTCGCGATTAGTCATGGGGGTACGGGGCCTGCTTTTTCGATTTTTCTCCTAAGCCCTGAAATTTTTTGTTTTTCTCCTTAACCCCTACACCTTCGGTAGTCATCATCTACATTTTCCTAGATCCATATCAGCCATACCACAACCTAGCCAATGAACCTAAACTGAAGCAAGGTATTATTTACTTAATGATTTAATTACCCTTGCTAATATATGATTGTGTTGTGTGTGCAGATGGTAATCATACAACAATGGAATGGATCTGAAGCAAACACTTGGAATGGGCAGCGCTGAAGCAGCTATGCAAGGGTAATTAAAAATTCTAACATCTAAAATTAAATTCTAAGGTAAAATAACTAAAATTAATTATTAATTAATTAAAATTTAATTATTTAAACACCTTATAATCCTCAGAAAGAAATTTTGATAAATCCTTAGGACTCAAAACATTCAATTTTTTACAATTTTAACTATAACAAAACAATTTCAAAAGGGTAAAAAATTAAAATTAAACCACACATGCTATTTGATTCTTTTCAGGTAGTTATAAATAATACTTATGCATGGGTCTAGTGCATGTTGACCAAGGAAATGAAGAAAAAAGAGATAGAGAATGAATAGACAAAGTAAATAACCAAATTAATCTAGGATGGAGCCATAGGCACCTCAGGTACACTAATCTAAGCTATCTCAATCTCACTTGCATTATGGTAGAAAAGCCAAGAATAAAATTCAAGTAGAGACTCATTCATATATAGCTCATGTATAAAGATGAAATAAAACACATTAGCAAATGAACAAGATCTTACAAAATCAGGAATCCAAGAAAGAAATATTAAAAGTAAATTTACTATGAAGAGGAATGTAGCTAAGAACTTGACTAGAATACTTAAGGACTTTGATGAATACATCTAGGAGAAAAAATTCTTAAAAAACAAAAGAATGTTATTCATTGCTTGATTTGTCAAAGCTAACATTCTTTTCCCTAGAATACCATATCCATAGGAAGTCCATGTACCTAAGGAACTTACACAACATGCTTGAAAGATAAATGATCTTAGTGCTAATGAGAAAAAGCTTCTATCAATCTATCAAGTCATCATCAAGAAAGGGAAAGAGTTACTACCCTTAAAAGCATGATTTTATCATTAGACTTTTAAGGGGTTTTTATAAATTTTTATTTTTATCAATTATATGATTATATATTCAAATTTTTATAATAATTTAAAACACTTGAACTATCATATCATGTGGCACCCATACTTGTAATATAATATTAGCTAATCAATCAATCAATCAACAACCCAAAAACAATTTTGTAATCAACATCTATTCATTTTGCATAACCTAAGGATGAATTTTGAGTTCATAGTGAGGGTATGATGAACATCAAAAGTGTCATCTTTTCGATGATGTGTTGATGCATATACACCAATACATATGTGTTGGGACATTTATGTATGTGTTGGCTAATATGTACTAGTGCAACTTGTCTTTTCCCTCATAAACACATATTTAAAAAACTGCATGTATAATATATTTTGAAAAATAGAGAGCATAAATCTTTTAATTTTCTTTCATAAATTCTATAACATTCAATGAGTACCTACATCATGTATTTGAGTTAGTTCTTTGTATTTTTATTCAAGTGGTTATAGCTGGATATAATCATGATTTAACAATAACATTAAGATTGATTTATACATATTGGAACACCTTGACTTAGAATTGATTTATATTTTTCCTTCTTTTGGTAATTTTCTATTATTCAAAAGCATAATGATTAAATTTTCTTATGCATTAGCAATGGCAAAAATATTAAAGTTGGTGCAAGAGAAGGTTTTGGAATGTATGGAGGCTAGTTTTGGAGTCTAGAGTCTGAAACCAATATAATCTTGAAGATTTTTTTTGACAAAAAGTCATGGTTTTCTTGTGGTGATAAACCACTAGTCATGATACACTTATGGTGTAGTCATAGTGCCTAACCATGAGTTGTGGTGACATCATTATCTATGTCAAGGTTGAAAATTATGACCACGAGTAATGGATGGCTCATTATTTATCTATCATGTGTTGTGATAGCATCATGGTGGTCTAATCATGGGTCATGATCAAGTTGTGGTGGCTTCTACAACTGCTTCCTTATTACCCTCAACTTCTTCAGCTAAATTTCATTCATCATGAGTCATGGTTAGCTTATTTTTACCTAACCATAGGTCATGATTAGGTCCTAATAACCTTTGAAATTTGAAATCTATTTGTCATCACTCATGCATCTAAATTGTTAGAATTATGAGTTGTGGTGGCCTCATGTTGTAATATCACAACTCATGATGAGGTCATGATGAGCCATAGTAGAGACATATTTACTTTGTATATAACATGAGTTAACCATACGTCATGATCTAAACACTATATTAATGACAACTCATGATCTAGTTATGATTTCACTAAAAAAAAAGAGCCATAGCTTAAAATTAATGAACCTAATGGTTGAACTAGCTTGGAGATAGTTTAGGAAGATCAAATTTAGTATAGCATGAGTTGAATTAAGATAATAAGCATGATATAAAGCCACATGAGATGAGATTTGTGAGGCAAATGATATTCTTCATGAATGGAAAACTCAACATGAAATTTGAATAATAAAATGGGCATGCATGTGTACTTAAAATGCTTATAAATATTCCTTAACATTATAGGATTCTAATAGAGTCAGTAGAAGGCCACTTAGATTTAAACATGGAAATTAACTTGTCCTTTAACATACAAAAAAGAGGGCTTCAACATGCATAATAATACCCATGCATTAGATACAAAACTACAACATAAGTGGGCCTCAATTAGACATTAAATGTTCTCAAAAATGTAGAGCATAAGAACTTCAAGCATTCAATGGCTTTTGTCTCTTGAATTTTTACCTAAAGAATGAAAAGAAAAAATATTTAAAGTAGAACCATTGATATGGGTTCTTTTATTTACATGAAACCTATCCTCGCAAACATGCAAAAAAACATCAAATCTCTTCAAAAATTCTTCATGGGAAACTTCATACATATTCATCTAAAATATTGGAGGAAAAGACATTCACATGCATCAACATTTAGAGTCTGTTTGAAGCCAAAACATATGCAAATTCCTAATAGAGCTTTAAATAAAACATATGCATGAAATATAAACATAAGAGTATAAAATTTAGTACCTCTTGGATGTATAAGCTTTTTTAACATGAACAAATTCTTGATAGAATATTAAGGGTTTGAGTATGTGAATTGTGAGAACTTTGGATTGTAAGATTGTTTGAATTATGTGAGAGAATTATATGAAATTTAGCAACTATGGCCTACCATGGAAAAGTTTAAAATGGGAGAAAAATGGCTATAAGAATGTAACAAGTGGATGCTATTTAGGAAGCTTGAATGAAACTACAAAATCCTCTCAATAGAATAAAACATGGAGGATGAAAGGAGGAAAAAAAGATTAAAGAGATACATCCTTACTTCATTTCTCAATGCTCAAATGCTATGCTTCGTTGTGTTACAAAAAAGGTCATTTATCTTTATTTATAGCTAGAGGAGTGGAGAAGATTTTCAACTTCTTCTTAGATGGCACAAAATTTTCTTCTCTTTCATTTTCCTTTTAGCATAAAACTATGGCTTTTCAATGTTTTCTAGATCTTTTCTTTCATATTTCTTTGGATTTTTAGCCTTATTTGATAGATGAATTCAAAACATAAAAACTCTAACATCTAAATACTAAAAGAGGAATGGAAAAACAACAAACATAATATTTGGGAATTTCCTAAAATCTTGACAACAATAAGAATGAGTTATCTTGGTAATCCTAGTAGTTCAGTATTGGTTTGTTAAGTGGTTAGTAAAATTGGTAGTCTAATGGATAATGCATGAATCTAGGAACATTTGAACAGGTTATAGAATGAACACTCATCATCTTAGGCTAAATCAAAATATAATTTTACTTTAGTAGTTCATTATTTTAGTTAAATTTCTAATTTGAGTAACTTATATTTGTTGGAGTGGTGTAATGATGACATGAAGGCTTGGGTGTATAGGAATTAAAGCCTCAAAGTAGAAAGATGCCAATTAGAGCAACCAAAAGCTTGATGTGAGTTGGCCATGAGCTAATAACTAGTTACAATAAATATTGAGATTGCACCATACGTCATGGTACATACTTTTTTTCCATTTCTTAGGTCTTTAAGATGATCATGATTTGATCACATGTCACATTAGTTTTGTTGAGAAGAAACTCAATTACGACAAGTTAACCATAACATGGTCATGGGTCACAATTAATGTCTCCTTAGTCTCTAATTAGGCTACAAGATAATTGTGACTTGATAATAAGTCACAAACTGATAAAAATTAAAGAAATAGAAAGTATCCTAACCTCTAGGGCTAGGTTGCTACTAATGAAGCATAATATGAGCTAGCCATAAGTTTCTCATGAAGACATTATCAGTACCTGGAATAATAAGTTTCTATTAGAAAAGGAAAGCACAATTGTGACTCAACTATGATTAGATCACAACCTACTACAACTTAGTCATGAAATCATAAAAAAAAATTATGATTTGTGAATTACACTAAGTTTTGAGAATCGTAGAACTTAGAAGGAGAGGATGAATAAGTTTGCCAATCCAAAATTTAATAGCCACAAAAAAAAACACACTCAATTTTTATGTGGTTCCCCAACTTGGGTATGTCCACACTTGGAGGGTAGAATCCTTACACATCTCTAGACTTTTGTTTCTTAAAAATGTAGTTTGAAGGGCATCACACCTTATACAAGTTCTACACCCACTCTAAAGTGTTTCTTCATTACAAAACCACTCAACTTCGTAAGGTCCCAATAAGTTTAGAATGTGATTACAAGGATTCCACAACCTTTACAAATTGAGCTCAACTCTAGAGTGTTTTAATGCTGCATAAAGAGTTAATCTTGTAGGATCTTGACAAGCTCAATGATGATGCCTTCTCACCAGAAGCACATCAACCCTAGCGGGGCAACAAGAGAGAAATAAAAAACACAATAATGTAACTTAGATTATAGGTCCTTGTACTTTGAAGCATAATTCAAAATTCAAGAACCAATCAAGCAAATGATTTTTCAAACAAAGTACAAAAGTATAATATACAATAATTGCTTTAACAATAATAATTCATGCACAACCATTTCACAATTCCCAAGAAAATAAAGTCTTCTTATATCCTTGGATTTTTTGACTTCACCTCAAAAATTGTGCAACAGCTATCTAACAACCAGTGTAGACGTCTCCTTCAAGATTGGGATGTCTGTCTAAAATTAACTTCCATTCTAAGGAAATGTATCTTCAAAATGTGGAATGTCTCTATGGAGACATCTTCTCTTGAAGGGATATGTCTCCTCTGAGTTAACTCCACTTCAACCAAGACATCTTTTGCTTTTGGGAGATGTCTTCTTAGCTTTTGAATCTTGATTCCCAAAGCTTCCTCTTGATCACTAGAGCATCTTCATTTGACTCATAGCCTTCATATTTACCCATGCTCATCCATTCTCGCTTGAGTCCTTATAATTTCCAATTTGACATCTCTTCATTCAATCCCTACAAAACATCACATTCCACAACATTCTATGTTCTCCATTTTATTTAAGGTTTTGACATACCAAAAGGTCAACAATCTTCCCCTTTTTGGTGATGTTCAAAACTTAAGAAAATGGGTGAGATGATAAATTGCTAAATAATAATAACATTAAAAATATTAATATGTATGAATTCCAATGGTAGCTAGGGACTAGGATAAAGGCTCTAAAGCTCAAGGTGCATGGTAGAGATCTAATAAAACTGAATATGAAACTATGCTAACGAAATGATGCTATGCAAAGGAAAAACCTATCTCCAAAAAAGTGCATAACCATCTATCTATACCACAAACTATTCATATAAGTTGTCCACAAACTATCCATATAATACAACTACTAAAATATCCTCAACATGTACAAAAACTACATATGTGCAAATCCACATCAAAAACACATATGTATCAAAATATCCAAGTTCACATCAAATTTATCAAACTATATAGATCCGCACATCAAACCTCTCTCCCCCTTTTTGAACATCATCAAAGATGATGGATCATCTAAGAACTCTAACCATTGACCTCTGTAGCATCATTAGAGTCCTCATCATTTGAAGCAACTACAGCCCTACATGGTTTGTACATCTTCTCCTTATCATCATTGTTGTTGGTTCTGGTGTTGATCACATGCTGCTCGATATCATCATCGAAAGATGGGATCTAAACAAGGGTCCTCTATGGATGAAGCTTTACTTGAAAGTGAGATGAAGCTAGTGGAGTTGACTAAGTTGGGGTCTTCTAAGAGGATGAGGAAGCACCCTTCCTCTGATAAGTGATGTTAGTTGCAAGTCTCTATTGGGACAAAGTCCCAAAAATACTCTCCATAGCCTACTACTCAAATGATCTAGGAGCATCACCCTAAAGTGGAACACTGGGTCTAGGCTACTCCCCCTAAACAAGTGCCTATGGGTCAACTAGCTCATCTATATCTAATGCATTTTTCAAGTCATCAGATCAAGAAGATCTAGTTGTCGTAGAATATCTTAGTGGAGCAAGAATATCCTCCTCACTGTCAAAAATAGGAAGCATGGTAATCTCCTCAAACTACTATCCATTAGGAGGAAGAGCTACTTCAGTAGCATTCATTCGCTTACACAAGTAAGAGAGATTCCTATCGATCATCCCAAAAGTACAAGCAAATAACCGTAGTAGCTTCTTCAAGGAAGATCGCATCTACTCACTAGGTGATTTGGACCTTCTCAACTAAGGAGAGGCCCTAGATGATGATGTTTCTCTCTTCTTCTGTAAAGGAGATGGCCTAGTGCTAGGTCCCAATTCATTTGCATGTGAGAAACTCCTCTTCTCTACATACTCCCCAAGGCTTCTCTTACCTTTAAGCAAAGGCATCTCTAGAATGAGAACACCTCTTTGTCAAATTAATAGGCTAATGAGATGAGGTTGATCAAAGATTCTCTCTTTGGTGAACATGGTCAACATGTCATGGTAGAGAGTATGGCACAAGTCAAGTGGCTATCTTGTAAGTAGGTAGTAGAGAACAAAAGCTTGTGGTGGTAACAAATAGTTATAACTTTCCCCTTTTATAATAATGTTATATAGAATAACAAGGGATAAGGTGGAAGCATTTGGAGACATCCTATTCCTATAAACTCTACCTCTACTAAACAACATTGACTCTTCAAACAAGGCATCATAGAACTAATCATGTGTGATAGGAATTATACCATTTAAAAATATATCATTCATAGAATAAATGACAATCCAAAATACATCTGCACTAGAAATCTCAAGTGCATTCACAACTTGGGGAGATCCATCAATTACAATACCCCTAACCATAGAAGTAAACACCCCAATAGCAACATCAGTAATAAAAATATTACAAAATAATTCTCTAATAAGAACTTTAGAAACTAAGAAATCCATAGTAATGAAGGTAGTTCAATTCAAAACTTAAAAATAACTCATCAATGTTTGCTACCTATGTAGAGGAAAGGACAAAGAATTCTCATAAATGATATTGATGGTTTGAGTTATCTAAAATTGGTGCTGGGCATTGGTAGATCTAAACTAAGGCAGGTATGTGCTTGGATTGCTAGTGAAGTCTCCCCTTGACTTCTTCCTTGGTGGTGGCCTTGATGTTCTAACCTTCTTGTGGGCCATTGCTACTTAAATCGTTGTCTGTAGTGGAGCCTTGGTCATCTTCGAAGAATAAGGACAAAAATGAGGGTTTGAAAATATATAATTAGGGGAAATAGGAATTTTTAACTATAAATAAGATATCTCCTTTGGAAGAAAGACATCTCATCTATGCGTATTTCTAAGAGTAGACATCTCTTTTTGAAAGTAGACATCTCTATTGCATTAAAGGAACTGACATGAAGACATCTCATTTTAGGAGTAGACATCTCCTTTTGGAAGAAGATGTCTCCTCTGGAAGAGGCTCAACAAGATGGGGTTCAAGAATGTCTACCAAGGATTATAGTCTTAAAATATACATGAGATGAATCAAAGACTTACTTTACTTACCTTTCTTGCTGAGGAGAATAAAGATGCCTAAAATGCTAGAGAATGAGATTCCTATTTTGAGGTTTCTCTTCTTACACAGACTTCTTCAATTTCTAAGGCTTGGCTCTCTCTAACAAATTTTTTAGAGAGAGTCTCCTCATTTTCTTGTTCCTTCCTTTTAACTCTCAATTCTTTCTTAACCCCCTTGTCCTTTTGAGTTGCCCAGTTCTTCCTATGGTCTTGCATAGTTTCCTTTCTCGATGCATTTTAGTAAGACCAAGAATTCTTTTGATGTGACTAGATATTCATATGATAAAATTTTAAATTACACACCCATTACTTATGCCAAAATTTATGATAGTAATAACATCTCACCTTTCTATAGTAGTTAAAGTGATCATACCTTGGAGATGCTCTTTTTTGAGATGTAGTGCCCACTGATTCCTCATTCTTTGGAGTAACCTTAGGTTAAGATGGAGTTGGTGTAGATGATTCATCTTGTGTACAACATCCTAGTCCACTCTTATCATATGAACTTCTTCCTTGTCATAATACCATCCTTAGGGACTCTTTTCCTTTAACTAGCCTTTCATTCACAAGTTTTACACCTACAAGCTCTTTATTCATCTGCTCACAAGACTTGGTTAGTTCTTTATTCTTAGCCCTAAGGCTTGAGATTTCTTTTGTGAGGTCTAAAATCTTTAAATTTATTGATCCTTAATTTTTACTTGTTTACTCAATTTTGTGTAGAGATTTTGAAAAGATAAAAGTTCATTTCACAAAATTTCATACCTTTATTCTTCATTTTTGAATTCATCATCTAAGCTACCAACTTCATCATTGGTGAGAGCCATGCAAATGAGATGTGAATCTTTTGTGGCCTCATGTACCTCTTCTTCACTTTGTTCTCCATTATCCCAACTTGTGTAGAAGTTGGTCTTTTTTGATTCCATATCATTTTTGTCCCTCCTTTGCCACCTATCATTACTAGGAGATTTGAAGGCCACATGGCCTCTTCCACCACAAACCCAACATTTGATAGAAGAAGAATCAAAATTAGAACTTGAAATTTTTTTACCTCTTTTCTTACTTTTGAATTAACTAGATCTCTACTAATTGGATCTCTTATTCCTTTTTACCATAAGTATTTACAGGCTTCTTAAGAGAAGAGCTATTTCTCACTACCCTCATCTTGCTCATTAGGTTCCTTTTCCTTGGAGGCATATTTTAGAGCAATGGGTTTTTCTTTAATTGTCCCTTCTCTTATGAGATTCATTTCATAAGCAATAAGAGCATTTTAAAGCTCTTCAAATTTCAGAATTGAGAAATCTCTAATTTCCTCCATGATAGCAACCTTCAATCTAACCTCTAGTTGGAGAGTTCTAATCATCTTTATTATGACATCACTTTTAGATAAATCTTTACCAATACCTCTAATAGCCATAACAAGATTATTTTCTCTAGAGAAATAATCTTGTATTTTCTCACATTCTTTGATTTTGAGCTTATCATACTCACTTTGTAAGACTAAAAATTTAGATTGCTTCACTGTTGAAGTTCCCTCATAGGTAGCCTCTAGATTTTTTCAAATTTCTTTGGTCATTTACATCCAACTATTCTATTAAATTCATATTTATTCAAAGCATAATATAAACAATTTTTTTCTTTTGAATCAAACATCAGCATATCTTTTTCTTTTTGTCTCCATTTGTTGTAGGGATTAATGGCTTTTGTTGTGCTATTGACAAGTAGTGTGTAGCCTTCAAGGATGGAATCCCATACTTCAAAATCCATAGACTCAAAGAAGCCTTACATTCTTTCCTTCCAATAGAAAAAGTCAAACCCATTGAACATCGCTAGCTTTGTGTAAGATATCTTCTTCATAGTTCACTCTTTGAATTGATGATGAACAAAGAGTAATAGGATTTGATACCACTTGAAGATTATAGAACTTAAAGGAGGGGATGAATAAGTTTTTCAAATCAAAATTTAATAGCCACAAAAAAAATACACACAATTTTTATAGGGTTTTCCAACTTTGGTACATTCACACCTAGAGGGTAAAATCTTTGCACACCTCCAAACTTTGTTTCTCAAAAATGTGGTTTGAATGGCACCACACCCTATACAAGCTCTAAGGTCAACTTTGAAGTGTTTGATTTCTATGAAACCACTCGAGCCTACAAGGTCTCAACAAACCTAGAATATGGTTTCAAGGATCCAAATACCTTTACAAATTAAGCTCTACTCTGGAGTGTTTTGATGCTACACAAACACTCAATCCCATAGGATCTCTACAAGCTTAATTACTATGCCTTCTCACAAGAAGCACTTCAATCCTAGTAGGGCAACAAGAGAGAAACAAAAAATATAAGGAAAGAATGTAACTTTGATTACAAGTCCTTGTGCTTTGAAGCATAGTTCACAATTCAATAACCAATCAAGAAAATAATTTATCAAATAAATTACACTAGTACAATATACAATGATTGATTTGATAGTGACAATTCATGCATAACCTTTTCACAATTCCCAAGAAAATGAAGTCTTCTTATAGCTTCAGAGTTTTTGAATTTACCTCTAAATTCATGAAACAACTATCTAACAACTAGTGTAGATGTCTCCTTTGAGATTGGGACATCTCTCTAAAATTGACTTCCACTCTGAGGAGATGCCTCTTCAAAATGTGGGATGTCTTTGTGGAGACATCTTCTACTTCTGGGAGATATCTTCTCAACTTTTAAATTTTGATTCCTAAAGCTTCTTCTTGATAATTGGAGCATCTTCATTTGACTTGTAGCCTTCATCTTTATCCATGTTCATCCATGTTCCCTCAAGTTCTTGTAATTCCCACTTTCACATATCTTCATTCAAGCCCTACAAAACATCATATTTCACAACATTCTATGTTCTTCATTTTCCTTAATGCTTTGACATACCAAAAGGTTAACAAGTTGAAGGCATGAAAAGATTGAGGATCTTCAATTTGGCTTTTACAACCTTAAATATACAACTAGGCACTCTCATTTATGTATAAATCATCAAATACATCAAAAATGAATACATTTGCGTCCTCTAGGAAATAAATCATGAGAAACATGAAAGATGAGAAAATTTTTTCTCAATCCTCATTCTAGATTCTTGGATCTATAGCTATAAGATTTTATCATTGATTCCATAAGCATCCTTATCTTATTACAAGTTTAATTAATCATAAGAGAGGAATAAATGAGTCAAACTTCTTTAAAACATAAAAAAGTATAAAAAGTATTAAAGATCAACAAAATTTCTATAAGAAAAGTAGGTAAAATGGAGAATTTAAGTTCTAAGTTAAAACTTTTAAACTTGGTAAAGAAAACATGAATTCTTATCTAAAAAACATGTAAACATCATATAAACATGTAACATATGATGAAACCTACATAAACATATAATTCAAATGTAAATGTGACATGCAAATTTAATAAAAGGAATGAAAACCTAAAGTAAAAGTTCTTTTGAGAGAAATCATTCAATGCATGAGAGGATTCTTGGAAGAACTTAAGAGATGCATGAGAAAGTTAATTAAAAGATATAATTGAGAGACTTTTATGGGAGAAATTAAATATGAAAATCATGAAAGAGATTCAACTCATGATAGAATGACCATTGAGAGAGTAAGAGATAACAAAAAGGGATGAAATTCTTCAACTTTCAACACAAGAGAGTTTAATGCACACACACAATGGAGTTAAAGAAAGATATTCTATTACTTCAAATAATCTAAGTATAATGACATTGAATGAGAGAGATGCTCCTCTATTTATATGATGAGGACATCACCCAGCCCATGTCTAATCCTCAATATGTTTGTACATAGATGTTTGTGTGTTGTTGTATTTGTATTATTATGTTTTTTTGTTGATGATGATCTCAGGGTATTTTGACATGTTTGGGAGTGTTTTAAGACTATTTTGATGAGTTTAGAAGGTTTTGGAGGCTATGGGAACTTGTTTGGAGATGTCTAAAGATTCCAAGCCTTAAAACAAGCATCTTTGTATCTTTTCCTAATAGGTGGGAGGTCCCAGCTACAAGTGAGATGTCCCAATTGCATTTAGGACATCCTAGCTATACTTGAGACATCCCAATCAAGATGTCCTACATGATTTCAGTACATCCTAGTTGTTAATAGCCACTTTTGAATGAGACATCCCATTTTCCTTCAAGACATCCCAGATGGATATGAGACAATTTCCTATGAGTATTTAAAGATTTAAATTTTAAAATTAAAGAGAGAGAGATTAGGGAGTTGAGAGAAGATCAGAAGGATAGATAGAGTCTGGGCAAGGTGTCTTGATCATCATCCATGTAAGAGTGTGTTTTCTTTGATTGAGTGTATGAGAGTTTGATTGAATCTCTTATCTATCCTTGGGAATTTATGCTTTCTTTAATATGTAAATTCTTCATCTAAGCAAGAATAAAGCTTTCATTTTTCTTTTCTTGTTCAAATTTGCTATTCTATGATTTTGAGAGACCTTGGATTATGGAATAAATGGGAGCTTCTCATCATATTGGTATCAGAGTAGCTTGGAATTAAAGACAATTACATTCAAGTGGATAATTCTCATCTCAATTGCAAAGAATCATTTCAAATTCTCAAGCTTGGATGAATTCTCTCCTGCTACTTATTCTACTCATACTAGGGTTTGAAGATTTCCTTTTGATCCCTAAGTTTGTCATATCTTTCAAGAATTGGAAGATAATTGTGGAATTGAATATCCATTAGCTTGTAATAGCTAATGTTTAAAGATCTTATGCACATTTCTCTTAAGATATGAGTATTTATTATGTCATTCCTTGTGAAATCTTGAACATTTTACCTTTCCTTGTAGAATTTTGTGAAAATTACCTTTTAGATAAATTTCCTTCATGCCTCCAAAGAAGAATACAATTCAAGCTTTGGTAAGAGACATGGATGACATGAGAAATTCCCTCAAGCTCATTTTTGAGAAAATTGAAAAACTTGGAGAGAACAAAAGATATACTACTTCACCGAAAGCATCCAAGTAAGTGTACAATTCATGCAATTCCTCACCAAGACCTTTTTTAAGATATTCCTCAATGTCATTCCTTGAAGATGATATTACTTTTGAAGATGAATTCTATGGAGAAGGAGAAACTCAAGATGATGTTTTTCTTCATGTTCCTAGTACTAAAAATAATTCTCAAGGCTTCAATTTTCCTAGGAAAGGGAAAATGAACTTTCTTCTAAACCTAAAAGGAAGCAAGATGAAGGAATTAAAGTTACTCTTGCAAAATTTGTTAGGAATGCTTAAAGGATGCCTCATGTTGAAGTTAAATCCTTCAATGGCATGGACGGAACTGCATCTTTCCTTTCTTGGCTAAAAATGATTAACAAGTACTTTGAACTTGAAGATGTGCAAAATCATCAAAATGTATCTTAGGCTAAAATCAAATTGAAAGGCATAGCACTTGTATGGTGGGAGAAGGAAAGCTATTATTACAAGGCAAACAATGGTACTCCTATCAAGGAATAGTCTTTAATGCAATTCATGCTTAAGTAAAAATTTAAGAAGACTCATCATAGATAAGAGGCCATCCAAAAATTTAAGTACCTAAGGAAAGGTAATAAGAGTGTGAAGGAATACTACATGAATTTGTGTAAGGCTTTCCAACTTGAAAAACTTCATTGGGATGATTATGAACAAGCATCTAACTTTCAAGGAGGACTTAAAAGGGAGTATCAACAAGAGCTAATCTTCTATGAGCCCCAAACATTGGATGAGGCTTTTGAATTGGCTCTTACCTCAATAGATTCCAATAGGACCTAATCCAAAACTTCTAAGTTTATCGAGCTTAGAAAATAAAAATAGCACAATAAAATAGAGAAAAATCTCTTTATATTAAGAAAAATGTTAAATACATCTAATATGAGAAGCCAAACTCAAAACTCTCCAACAGTTTTAGAGGTCACACTTATCCCTTCTCAATCCATAATAGCTCACCATAGAGCCCAAGCTTAATACAAGATGCTTATCAGAGATCCTTCTAATCTCTCTCAAGTGCTCTCCCTTACCTCTCACTTAACTTCCTTGCATAAGCTCTCTTCTTGTACAAGCTCTTCTCTCTTAACTCTTATGAGCTCTCTCTCTCTTGCTCATGGTTGAGGTTTGGCCTTTGACCTTTGGCATTTGGTACTTTGGCACTTTATCACTAACAATGGTGAATTACATCAATATTTATAAGCAACTAGAAGATAAGAACCCTAGAAAAATTTCCTCAACTCAACTTGAGGTTCTTTAGATGTTTTCCAAGTCTTCTCACCTTCACCCCATCTATTTTCATCTTACTTTGGTTGTTTCTTGAATTGGAAGGATGTTTTCAAAAGTTTCCCCATTCGTTTGGGCCATCTTTGAATTTGCTAGGATGACTTGTACAAAAACCCAGCTCTTAGGTAGGACGTCTACTTTTTTTTTTTTTGTGATGTTTCTTGTGGTCCTGGAACATCCTAGTTTTTGGTAAGACGTCTAACCTACATGTGCCAGATACAAACATGCTTATTTTGATGTCTAGAACCTCCAAATGCCTCCAAATAAGTTCCCAAAGATCTTAGAACCCCCTAAATTCATCAAAATAAATTCAAAACACCCCAAAACATGCTAAAACATCCAAGAATCATTTTCAACAAAATTAACACAAGAAGAAACATAGCATTTAGGGTAGAACAAGGGGATCAAAAGAGGTATCCCTATACCAAGAATAAACTTCAAGGATATAATAGAGATCCCAAATTTTCTAAAGGTAAGAACTCCAAAGCTTCTAAAGGTAAGAAAGAAGCCAAGGAGAAGGGAAATACCAAAGAAGACATAAAGAACAAGCAAGAGAAGTTCAAGGAGGTTCAAGATTCTAAGAAAGACTACTTGAAGAATGGAAAGGATCAAGAAACTATGCATCTAGACTTTAATGATTTAATTATGCTAAAAAGGGATGCAAAAAATGGAAGTGTAAAAAGCCAAAGATCTCCCAAGGTAATGAACTACAAATCTTGGAGAAGGAAAATTGCTCTAATGAAGGTAATCCTCATGCATCAATGATTGAAGTTATCACTAAAATTAATTCTTGAACTTTTATAAGATATGTTACTACCAATGAAGATCCTAGAAGAAAGATTCTCTTTAAGATTCAAGCTAGGTATCTAGATAGTGATGAATGGATACATATTTCAACTGATGGTGGGGCTCAAGAAAATGTGATTTCTTCAAAAGCTATTTCTAAGCCTAGTTTGAATACATTTCCACATCCTAGACCCTATAGAGTCCACTAGCTATCCAAGGATCATTTCCAAGAGGTTAAGAAGTGTATTTTTTCTTTTAAAATTGGTTTGTTTAAGGACAAGGTACATTGTGACATCCTTCCTATTGATTGCGCTGATGTTATTTTGGGAAGACCTTGGAACTCTCACACCAAGGCTTCATTTAGTGAAGCAAGAAATTTTTGGTCTATTCTTAGAGAAGATGGGATACATGAACTCATTCCTATGACATGGAAGTAGTATAAAGAAAATGTTCCATTAAATGCTTCATTGATCTTGATAAGTAAGCAAGAGTACATACAAGTACGTGAAGAGGTTGGGCATGCTGTTTTCATCATGTCAACACTTGCAACAAGTGAAGTTGAGCATACAAATGAACTTCCTCTAGTTGTGTAACCTTTGGCATTAGAATTTGATAATTTTTTCAAGATAAAATTGGAAGGGCTTCCATTAATGAGATTCATCCAACATCAAATAGATTTCATACCAAGAGCTACAAGTCCAAATGAAAGAGCCTATTGCATGACTCCAAATTAGAATGAAGAATTGAGTAAGAAAGTGAATTACTCTCTAATACTTTTATTAAAGAATCCATCTCTCCTTATGTTGTTCTAGTTGTGTTAGTTCCCAAGAAGGACATTGATGAATTAAGGATGTGTATAGATTCTAGGGTTGTTAATAAGATTACTATCAAGTATAGATTTCCTATTCCTAGGATGGATGACATTCTTGATGTACTTGCCAATGCTAAGATTTTTTCTAAAATTGATTTAAAAAGTGGCTATCATCAAATAAGGATTAGACTAAGATATGAATGAAAAATAACCTTTAAGACATTGAATGAATTGTATAAGTGGTTAGTCATGCCTTTTAGGCTAACCAATTCTCCTGCCACATTTATGAGGCTCATGCATGAAGTCCTAAGGGATTTTATTAGTAAATGTTGCATTGTTTTCTTTAATGACATTCTTGTGTATAATTATAAGGAAGATGATCATGTGCATGATTTGAGGATGATTTTCTCCAAGTTACAAGAAGCAAAGTTGGAGATTAATGCCAAGAAATGTTACTTCATGAAGAAAGAATTGTCTACCTAGGTCATGTTGTCTCCAAGAACCAAGTCAAGATGGAACCAAATAAGATAAAGGAAATTAAGGAATGTCCTTCACCTAAGGCTATGGAAGAGGTGAGATCTTTTCTTAGTTTAGCTAGCTTCTATATGAGATTTATTAAGAATTTTAATTCCATTACATGGTCCATGTTCTCTTGTTTAAAGAAAATTTTAGCTTTTGTGTGGAAAAATGAGAAAGAAAAATTCTTTCAAGCAGTGAAAGAGAAAATGTGTAATGCTCCAATTTGAAAATTCCAAATTTCTCAAAACTTTTTAAAGTGGAAGTAGATGTAAGTGGGAATGCTATCAAAGGTGTGCTTTCTCAATAAGGCAAACTAATTGCATTCTTTTCCAAAAAATTAAATGAATATAAATAAAAGTATAGTGTGTATGAAAAGGAATTATATGCTATACTTCAAGCCATTAAACATTGGAGACATTACTTACTAGGATCAAAGTCTCTTTAATTTACTAATCATAGAGCACTTCAATTTTTGAATTCTCAAAAAAAAATTGAATGCCAAGCATGAAAAAATAGATAGAGTAATTACAAGAATTTCATTTTGTGTTGAAACATATGAATGGCAAGTCTAATGTTATGGTTTATGCTTTGTCTAGAGTTCATGTTGTTTCCTTTAATGTGAAAGTTCAAGAATTTGACTCTTTTGTGTCATTATATCCTAATAATAAGGATTTTGGGGCAATTTGGAAAGTTTTATCTTTCCCGTTATCAAGAGGGACTGATCAATGAAAGGCTTATCATATGAAGAATGGGATTTTGTTTAAGGATAGAAAAATTTGGATTCCAAAGTGTGATTTTAGGTACAAACTCCTTGAATAGAAATACCAAGTGACATGGTTGCACATATGAGCAAGATCAAGACATTGGAATTGATGAGTAAAAATTAATTTTAGCTAGGTATGTATAGTGATGTGGTTAAATTTGTAAAATAATGCTATATTCATAAAAAATCCAAAGGGGAAAAAGATATAGATGGCCATTATCTAGCTTTGTCAATTTCAAATGCTTTTGTTTCTTTGGACTTTGTTTGTGGCATTCCTAAGATGAGATCTAGTCATGATTACATATTTGTTTTAGTAGATAGATTTACCAAGATGGATCATTTTACTCCATGCAAGAAAAGTAGTGATGATTTCCATGTTACACATTTATTCTTTCAACATGTTGTGAGGCTACATGGAATTTCTTTAAACATTGTGAGTGATAGGGATGTCAAGTTTACCAGCCATTTTTGGAGATCACTTTGGAAACTACTTGGAACCAAGTTCTCTTTTTTCATAGCCTATCACCCCCCAAACTGATGGGCAAACTGAAGTTTTGAATAGGTCTCCATTGAAGATCTTGGGGTGGTGTATGAGGATTAGCCTTAAAGGTGGTTTGGCCCATGCTAAATTCCCATATAATAATGCTTCCCATTCTAGCATTGTTAAGAGTCTCTTTATGGAAAATTATGGGGTTTCACCAAGAATGGTTGATAAGTTGAGTAAATTTGAAGATTAAACCTCTTTGAGTTCAGAATTTGTTGAGAAAATGAGAGAATTGAATCAACAAGTTAAACATCACTTGGAGAAAAGACAAAAACTATGTCTTCCAAGGCCAATCAGGGCAAGAGGAAAATTAATTTCCAGATTGGTGATTATGTTTGAATTTACTTAAGCAAAGAAAGGTAAAAGAATATGCACTTCTATAAGCTCAAGTCAAGGAGAATTGGTCCATTTTGTATTAGGACCAAGATTAATCCAAATGCTTATGAGATTGACTTACCAAATGATTTACCTATTTATTGTGTTTTTAATGTTTCAGATTTGTGCCCATACCATGGAAATGTGATTACATCAGACTTGAGGGATAGTCTTGAGATCCTCAGGGATGTACTTGAAGACTCAAACTCAACTAAGCAACCAAGGAAAGAAATTATGCTAGAAGCAAGGTTGGCTAGGAGCACAAGAGCTAGAAAAGTGCATGAGTACTTAGTGCATTGGAGTGATGAAGGGTCTGAAAATGCCATTTGGATCCATAAGAAAGATTTGGCTTTGTGGGGGCTTAATGTTATCCAAAGTATACAACCAACTTGAGGATAGGTTTAATTTCTTAAGGGTGGGAGAGATGATGAGGACATCACCCAATCCATGTTTAATTCTCAATATGTTTGTACACAGATGTTTGTGTGTTGTTGTGTTTGTATAATTGTGTTGTTATATTACTAATGATATCAATGTATTTTAACATGTTTGGGAGTATTTTGGAACTATTTTAATGAGTCTAGGGGCTATGGAAACTTATTTAGAGGTGTCCAAAGCTTCCGGGTCTCAAAATAGGCATCTTTTTATTTTTCCCTAGTAGGTGGGACTTCCCAACTATAGGTGAGACATCTTAATTGCATTTAGAACTTTCCAATTGCACTTAAGACATCCCAATGAAGACGTCCCACATGATTTTGAGGCATCCTAGCTATTAACAGCCACTTTTATGTGAGACATTAAATTCTCCTCTAAGACATCCCAAATAGATATGAGATAATTTCCTAAGAGTTTTTAAACATTTAAATTTTGAATTTAAAGAGAGAAAGTAGGGAGTTGAGAGAAGAGTAGAAGGAGAGATAGAGTCTTGGCAAGGTGCCTTGATCATCATCCATGTAAAAGTGTGTTTTCTTTGATTAACTATAGGAGAGTTTGATTGAATCTCTTTTCTTTCCTTGGGAATTATGCTTACTTTCATATGTAAATTCTCCATCTGAGTAATAATAAAGCTTTCATTTTTTTTCTTATTCAAATTTTTGGTTTCATAACTTTGAGAGTGCTTGGATTGTGAAATCCATGGAAACTCCTCATCATACTTTTCCAAGAAAGAGAATTTTGCCCAAAATGGAATGTCTTTCCATGAAGGTCTATTAATCACCTTTTTATTCTTTTAACATTACTCTCTTTTTTATATTTCTTCAAGCAAGAAAAACCACAAACTTATAAATTCTAAATAACAAGTAATCGAACCTGAACTTTAAATACTTTCACTTTCTATTTATGACTCCTAATGTCTCCTTCATGATTTATGCTTTAATTACAACATAAAAGTAAAGAAACCATCCAAGAGAAACACTATACACATATATCAAGAAACAAGAAGGAGGGCCAACATATTCACATTATGATTAACATTATTTTTAACAATAATAAGTACAAAAAATTTATTTATCATACACCTTAGTTATACTTAACCATATAAACTAAGGATACTAAGCATATAAGTAGACAGAAAATGACCTATGATCTTACTTAACTAGACTAATGGATCAAGTTCACTCTGATATTAAATCATCTTTAAATACTAAGTCAAGATATTATGAAAAGATAATTTATTTTCTAGAAAATAAGAAAACTAGCTATCTTCAATTCCTCAAATAGAAGATTACAACTAGGTTTCCAAAACCCATAAAACTTTAAAACCTCTCAAAACTCTTAAATGATGCTGCAAAGCATGACACTCTACAATCACATAATGGTTATTCCTAATGCAAGATAGAACTAATAGAAAGTCTCTGTCACAACCTAGGACTAACATTCAATACAAAAAAGTAAACAAGAGATAAGAACACATAGGCTAATCTACACATCTTAACCCTAGAGCTGTAGCCACACCTATACTCACTTGATCTGCTCTATCACACTCTTGCTAAGCTCTCATCAACTCAAGAGCTCTCACCTAAACTTCTCTTCTTACTCTTTGTCCATCAAATATGTGCATGAAACACTAACATATTGATTAAGAAAATGACATAAAAACCTAGGGAAGCCTTCCACAAGCTCAACTTGGATTTTTCTTGTTATTTTCATATTTTTCATCCATCTTCCAACTATTTTCCAACTTGAAACTATTAAATCCAAAAGTTTCCCAATTGTACGGGTCATCGTTGGCCTTCATAGGTCATCTCCTATAAAAACACATCAATCAAGATGTCTACTATTTTTGGGAGATGTCTCCTTCCTAAGTGAGATATCTCCTGTAAGGTAAGATGTCTTGCTAGAGATGTCTTCACTATTGAAAAATGTCTTCCTTGAGACATCTCCTCCAATTCCAAGATATCTCTTGCCAAATTGAAGATGTCTTTTGTAAAGACTACACTCTTGACCAAGGCATCTCCTTGGCCTTCAAGACATGTTTAAATATCCCAAAACTTACAAAACTCACATGTAGGGAAGAACAAGGGGATTGAAAGAGGTGTTCCTACACCAACTCTCCCAACCTTCAAAAAGTGAGCTCATGTGAATAGAGTAGGGATTAAAGTAGTCTCCCAATCATGAAATTTGGTCTCATGGATCCATATAGCATCATCTATGGATAGATCCTTCCAGTGGATCAAATATTCATGTCTCTTGACTCCTTAAGTTCTAAAAGCTTCCATCTACTTAAGTACAATTTCCTTCCTCTCCATTGAAGGATTGGACTAATCAATAACCTTCTTCAACTCATCAATGCTACCTTGTATGGTCTCCTCATCAACTAGTTCATGATAGTGAATAAGAACTGAAACATTAAATATAAAATATATACCAATATCATTTGGTGAATCAATTTCAAAATAATTATCATTAATCTTGGCCTTAGTGTTAAAAGGCCTCATCTATTTTTCTTTCAACTTACTTTATCTTCAAGTGTATCCAAACCAAATCACCAAGAGTAAAATTTGACTTCTATTTGCTCTTATTCCTTTTGAGGACACTCCCTTCATGCTTCTTCTCCATATTTGATTTTACTTGTGCATGGAGATCCTTATCTCTTGCACAAAATTAGCATTAAGTTAAGCTTCATCATCAAATCTCTTCAAAAGTGTTTACCAACTTTGGATAAAACTCATAGTTCACCTCAAATGGACTTTTTCCAATACCAATATAAAAAGCATTATTGTATGAAAGCTTAGCATGATACAATAAGTTTTCCCACCTATTTGGTTGTCCATCAAATAAACATCTTAATATATTTACCAAGGATTTATTCACCACCTCCATTTGATTATCCAATTGTGGATGATATGCACTACAAAAATTTAACTTTGTCCCTAAAATTTTCTAAATAAGCCTTGAAAAATGATTAGTGAATTTGGAATCTCTATCACTAACAATATTCAAAGGAATTCCATGCAACATGAGAAGCATCATTACCTTCTTGCATGGAATGAAATATGCCATCTTAGCCAACCTATCCATAACAACAAAAATTGCATCATTTCCACTTTTGGGTTTTGGAATACCAATCACAAAATCCACAAACACACTTTCCCATGGATCCTTGGGAATTGGAAAAGGCATATAATGTTCATTCACTCCTTTATCTCCTTTGAATTTTTGATAAGTCAAGCACTCCTTCATAAATTTTGAAACTTCATATGTCATATTAGGCCAAAAATAGTGGCCACCCAAAAGTTTCAATGTTTTAACCCTACCCATGTGACCTACAGTATCACTACAATGTTTTCCAAACAAAGTCTTTTTTCTAAAATCATAATTAAGAATACATAAATTTTCATTCTTAAATAATAGTTCATCTTAAATATGATAGTCCTTCCACTGCTCTATTCTACTTAATAATGACTCTTTGAGACTCCTCCAAACCTACCCAAAATCAACATCATGCTCATATGAAGAAGAAAAATCATCCATATCTTCCACATGAGGTATGCTAAAATTCATCATAAGCACCTAGATAAAGCATCAGCCACCACATTGGATTTTTTAATTTTGTGCTTCAACACAAAATTGAACTCTTACATCTGTGTAACCCATTTCCTATGGTTTACACTCAACTTCTTTTGAGAGTTTATAAATTTTAGTGCTTTGTGCTCTATCCTCAAAGTAAACTTCTTGGGAAATAAGTAATGCCTCCACTACTTGATTACATGAACAATAGCATACAACTCCTTTTCATATACATTATATTTTTCCCATGACTCATCTAACATTTCTAAAAAGAAAGTAATACATCTACCTTCTTGTGAAAGTATCCCACCAATGGCAAGTCAGCTTTCATCCATCTCCATCTAAAAAACCTTCTAAAAAACTAGAATTGCAAGCACCAACTCAATGGTAATTTTTAATTTCAACAAGTTAAAGCTCCCTTGTGTTTCATTATCCCACCTAAAATCTTTATTTTTCTTCAACAAAGAAAATATAAGCCATGAAATGTCGCTAAAATTTTTGATGAACCATTGTAAAAACCTACTAAACTAAGAAATGATCTTACCTTCCCAACATTCTTACAAGTTATCCAATTCCTAATAGCCTTCACCTTGGTAGCTTCAACTCAAATCTAATTTTTAGAAATCACATGTCCCAAATACCTAATTTTCCTCTTGAATAAATGACTTTTCTTTGCATTGATCACCAAGTATGCCTCTTTCAACATAAGACATACCATCCTCAAGTAATCCAAGTGCTCTTCGTCATTAGAGCTATACACAAAAATATCATCAAAAAATATAATACACTATTTACCAATCAAGTCCTTCAGTACATCATGCATCAACCTCATGAATGTAGTAGGAGCATTTATGAGCCCAAATGACATCACAAACCATAAACAATCTGTCTAATGTTTTGAAATCTATCTTCAATTGATCACCAACCTTTATTCTAATTTGATGGTAATTACTCCAAATCAAATTTTCTAAAAATTTTAGCATTAGTAAGGATATCAAGGATATTATCCATTCTTGGAATAAGATATCTATATCTCACTATTATACTATTCACTATCCTAGAATCAATGTACATCCTTCATTCATTGCTATCCTTCTTTGGTATTAACACTGTTGGAATTACACAAGGTGAAATGGATTTCCTCATGAAACCATTTGCAAGTAACTCCTCTACTTGCCTTTGCAATTCAACTTGCTGACTTGGTACCATCTGATAAGCTCTCTCATTTTGAATGGTAACACTAGGAATAAAATCAATATGAAGTCGTACATTCCTCATTGCTAGTGATCCCTCTAATTTCCTCCTGAACACCTTGAAAAATTTCTTCTTCAAACCTAGAATACCTATTGAAAGTTCAACCTACATATCATCATGGTTAGTAACAACTTTTTTCATAACAACAAAACAAAAACTTATTTCATCATGTTTCTTAATGTATTTTCTCTCCTAGAAGGATTAAGAAAGCATTAACTAAGCTTTGCACTATCACTTGTTTAGTTGTCATGGGGATTAACTCATGGATTCCATCAGATCTAGCTACACTCCAAACATTTCTTACTTCATCAAATTAAGCATCATTATCAAAATTCTAAGGTCTATCAAGAATGATATTGCACAATCTATTGAAAGCATATCACACTTCACAACATCATGAAAACCTCTAATTTAAAATTTAAAAGTATATTATTCTCTTACCTCTTAAGAAAAATCTCTAGACAACTAATGCACCTTATAAGATCTAGGATGATGAATAGTTACCAAACCTAATGAGTAGCTAGGTATTCCAACACTTCACCATACAAGTCATGAGTGCATGCACACAACTAGATTGTAATCCATGAATGGACAATGTGAGTATGCTAGTGGTTGATAATTGGTTCATGATCGTTGTCTTCTCATGTTGAGTTAGTTAAGTACGAGTAGTATGGTTTAACTCTTAGTGAGGCATATGATATCATGATGTTATTGGCTCAATTTAGTCCTAAGTTCTTCCATAATGAAAACAAGAGTAAAGTCTAAATCTAAGTGATAACTAAAATGTAAATTTGTCCTAGCCTATGGCAATAAGCATTTGTTCCTAGTTTGTTGTACATGCCTTGGGCTTTTGTAACCATTACTAGGACTGCCAAGTGAATTTACTACTAAGCAAATCAAGTGAAGTCACTACTGAGCAAATCAAGTAAAGTTAGCACTAGATTACCAAACAATTACACTTAACACTCAAAAACTAGTTGTACTTATTCTACCTTACTAATGAACATGGGAAAATTAAAGTACCTAGAAAATGTAAAGAACTAAACTAAAGTAAACATATTTAAAAATGAAAATTAAACTAAGGAAAATGACTTAAGTAAAAATAAGGAAACTAAGTGTAATGCTGCAATGGTGAGAAAAAATCTTGATCTTTATTTCTAGCCATGAATTGTGTCCAAGTACAATTCACTCAAACAAAGATTCTGGACAACCATTAAACACCATATTGTAGGCATTCACTTCTAACTCTAACTCTAAGTGTAATCCACAAAAAGAAACTACAAGAATTTCACTAGGCATTAAATGAAAGTAATTTGTTTAACACGACTAAGAATTGATATTTATAGTGTTGACAAAGATCCTCTACATCACATCAACAATGATGTATGCAGGGTTGTGATATCATAGATACAATATTATAAATGTGATATTGTAGATACCATATCATCGCTCATGAAGAACAAGTTTTATGATACCCCCACGACTAATTGGAAACTCATCCTTGAGTTTAAACAAAAGGAAAATAGAGTTTCTTACAAAATTATGAGGTGTACTCAGACTTTGACATGACTACTTAACTTTGAATGTCGCATTTTGGTTCAAGTGGTGCTTTACAAAACTATCATTCATTTCATGATGAACACACATGATAACAAAACAAAACAAAACAAAATGGTAAAGCTCGATGTAGCCTTATGTCCCTAGTGGTGGTGGCTCTTCCATCGACTTCTTCCCTTTATCATTGAGCTTTGCAATCTAGCATTTGTTGAATAATACCCAAATATTTTCCTCTTTGATGTGGGATTGTGTACCATCCAAGTAAATTCTACAATATTTTCTAGTGTCAATACTTTCCATGGCCATGGTAGCTATGGAAACATTTTGTTTACTTTCATGTACTAGGCTACAAAATTCCTTCTTTCTTCTTCAAATTCTATGATCACTTGTTGTAGTTCTTAATAATCTATCATTCTACAAGCTAGGTTTGCTACTACATCCTTTTGATCTTTTACCTAGCTTCTACTATTTTAAGTTTAGAGTTTACAATATGTAATTTTTGTTTTACATCCATCTTGTCTACAAAATCTTTTTCATACATTGTGTACACTATAGCTACTTATTGTTCTAGCTCATTCCTTAATATACCTACTGTGAACATGGCAAGATTAGCATATCAAAGGTTTTCTAATCCCATGTACTCTGTAAGGTCTTCAATCTATAGGTTCTTGTTCTTTACTTCAACTTGATGGACATGGGCGAAACTATTTAAGATCGACTACTAATCAGGTGTCTACATTGTGATGGAGCTAATTTTGGCTTTAGTCATCTGAATTTCTTTTTTGTTAATTTTTTTGTACATCCCCAATTGGTCTCTAAAGTTCTTTAAGCCTCTCATGCTTTTTGACCTTATTTTTTCATGTGTTGATTTCAATGGTATATTTTTTATGAATTGCACAAACTTCTTTAATTGATAAGGTTCTATTCTCTTTGGACAATTTTCTCATATCTTAATTAACTTTGGCAAATTGTTCTCTTAATTGATGAATGCTTTCTTTAAAAACATTCTTCTATTTTTCTATATCTCTCAACCTTATATTTTCAATAGCACTTCTTTTATTTTCTTCTTCAAGGATAGTGATTGCTTTGACATGTGCATATGTTTGTGCTTCTACCATAGATGCATTCCATGTTGCATTTTCCTTTTCCATCTTCACTTGGATGTTCCTAGCTATTATCTAGATTACTTTTTCAGTTTTGAATTTATTGAGCTAGTCGAGCACTATGTATTGTGCAGGGCCTTCTCTTTCTACTCTTAAGACTGCCAATTTAGCTTGTAACCTCTACACTTCATTCTCTACATGCTCAGCCCTTGTTCAACCATTACTAGCTTACCCTTTGTTGAAATTAGATATGAATGGACTATAGTGATATCACTAGGAATATCAAAAATATTTTGCATTACTTGGCCTATCTATAGCATTTGATCAAGGATATCTTCATGCTTTCCTAGGGACATGGATGTACTAACTATCATTTTGACATCTCTAGCTTCAATGATATCTGTCAATGGTGTAATGGAAATATTGAATGATTTCTTTATGTGATCTATGATCACCTCTGCTACTCTTGTTGCATCCTAGTGTTGCATCACCACAGTTGTGACTCCTTCTCCTATTTCTAACATGAACTAAAAATATGTAATGTTCCCAAAAAAATTTTGTGCCTAATCTTCATCCTCTCTTACTTGTAAAGATACTTGACCACTAGCAAGACCTATTGATATTACATGCCTTATGGAATTACATCTTACTATGTACATTATGGATCCTTCCCTATTTCCCCAAATTATGGTTTCTACAATTTGTTGTAAATGGCTTATGGAAGGTTGGTAGTCCTATTGTACTGGTGAAGCATTTAGTCTAGGTCTATCACTAGTTGGTGTTGACCCATTGGATCTTGCTGACTCTTGCCCTATTGTTAAAATATTTCCTACTGGTGTTGATCCTTCTGCTCCCTCAATGCCTGCTAGCTTTTCCAATTAATATTTCTTTAGAGTCACTAGTTTAGACATCTCAACATAAGATTTATCCTGGGCCTTACATAAGACATCATTGGTGTAGCCCAAAATCCCATCTTGCTTACATAACCTTCTAATGAGACAAGGGAATGGCAAAGTTAGCTTCCTTGCCTTCTTTTCTTCAAATATCCTTTGGATTTATAAGAATAATAAATGATCTAGATTTGCACTGAATAGATGGAAATTCTATTCAATCTCATAGTGGTAAAGATGTGGTAGGTTCTTATCTTCAAGTATATTTTCTCTTTAGTAGACAATTCATTATATTCCCTATTTGCCTTGCCATAAGCTCTTTGTAGCTATAAATTCTTTACTTTTGTGTAGGATCTTGTAGATATCTATGCAATGTTTGCTCTAACATTAGGAATGTTAAGTGCCTTGGTAATTGCCTTGACTAAATAAGGCATCGAGTCTCCTACAATTTGTAATATGACACCATCCTTCTTATTTTTCTAAAATTGGTACAATTCTCCTAGGTATCATTCTCCATTACATGATAGAGTTGGCCACAGAGGTGAGGCTTGTAGTTGTTCTTGGACATTGGTAGGTGTGAATTCCATGAATAGTCCAAAGTTTAGTTCCACTATAACTATGGACATGATAGAATTTTCATAGATGGCTTGGAGACATTCTACTGACAGTGTGAGGTGTTGTCCTTACTTTTATGTTGGTGGTGCTTCAACCTTAGCCTATGCAAAGTGTTCTATGATTAGTATTTACTAATGAATGCTAAAGGATTCAGCCTCCAAATCCACTTGTGGAGTTTGTTCTTCAACTTGTTCTCTATCTCTACCTCTCGATCTTTTGCTTCCTTGATGTAAGGGTCCTTCCATTGTGGGTCTCTTGGGAGTCATCTACAATCATCAAGGATTTGTTTAAGATAACCCAAGGATTTTGAATAGGTTCTTAACGGTTCATATTCCTTCCTCGGGGTCTTGGTTTTGATCGAATTTTTATTGTTATTATTATTTATAGCTCTTATTATGATTGTAGAGTTAGAAAAATTTAAAAAAAGAAACACTTATTAACTATACTTTTAATTATTAAGACTTCTCGTAGTCATTATTCCCTCATTTATTATGTAATTAGATAGTTGGCTAGGAGAATCAATTAGGTTTATTAGCTTTTATTCAGTTAATTGATCAAAATATGCTTATTTGTTCTTATTCATACCTTAATACACCCTTCCAGCATTAGGGAAATTTGGTCCAATTTGGCTTATTTATGTGTAACACTCTCTTCCACAACTAAGTTGGTCACTCAAGGATCAAGAAGGTTAAAAATTATGCAAATCAGAGCTATGGAAATAGAGTTATGGTGTTTGGAAGTTTGGCTACCAAAGAGTCAAAAAAAATAACATGAACCCCCCTTGCTTGGAATGTGAAAAATGAAAATTTCCTAACTCTTATGTGTATATATAAATGGTTTATATTGGATACATCATAGCTGTGAGATATTAGGGCCTAATACATTGTAGCTACGATGTCATCGTTGAAAAATTTTGAATTTTGAGTAATTTTTGATGGAAAAATTGGGATAAATGGATAGTCTAGAAGATGTAAAGATGGTCTAAAGGATGTTTGATCATAGAAAATTCTTAGCATGTTAAAATTTGGTATGAAAAGCTTGTAAAAGAAAAAATTTATGGTACAAAATATCAATGAGATGTATAGGAGATGGTTGTAGAAATTGCCAAAAGTATAATCAGTTATGATAATGTAGGAAAGTAAAAATTAATGTTTTAACTATCCTGGAGGAACAAGATGATGTGGAATTAGTTGTTAGGTATGAAACACAAGAGCTATACAAGTGGATCCTCCCCAAAGTAAGCTTCAGCCCTTAGTACCCTTGTATAACCACACCTATAAGTGTCTGCAAGAACTCAAGCTGAATGTAAAACATACCTATCTAACAAAACACACATGTTAGTACTACCTAAGTGAGAAAATAACACATATTATATAAAACCATTAAATTATAATTATATGTAAGAGTGATATGGAATGGGAGTAGAAGGAATTATAGAAATTGGGACATGAGATGTATTACCATAGGCATAATGGATTCTAGTGTGTGATATATGGTTAAAGTAATCATTAGCCCTTATGTCCAAGATCCAAACCAAGTCCATACCACTTACTAGTGACATCACATTGCATCATCCCAAAACTAACCACAAGACTACCATAATTGCAAGAGGTATTCACACTTGGCAATGAAGTTTAAGGAAGTAGTTTATTCATAGCATACTTTATTTTTTAAAGGAGACTTGGCCATTGAAAAAAGAAGTACCTTCAAGCATGGATAACATATCTTTCAAGCCCCATAACCAATGCAAGTTCAAGAAATTTTGAAATTTCTAAGAAGTCACCTACCTTAAGCATGGGTAACATGTCTTTCAAGTGGAACCCTCACTAACTTTTATTTTGTGCCTTTATTATGTTTTTACTGTGTCAACCTTAGTAGAGGACTACCTTCAGGCATGGGTGACATCCTTCCAATGACATGGTAAAATAGCACTTATTTTAGTCATACTCCCATTTTTCATTAAAACTGAAGTAAATGATACAACTTAACAAAAGGATAAGACTTATAGTAGTAGTCATAGAGAATCCAAAGATCCCCTTGATGTTACACCCTTTTCATTCCTACTTGGTTCTTCACTTTTCTATCTAGGCATAATGATCGCAAGTTTATTTTAGTTTTATTATGAAGAGAATGTCATTATGTCCATGGTAAGAACCTCATATTATTGGAAATGAGTGGATGGATGATGTGGTATCACTGTATACAAAATCAATCTTCCAATGATTTGATAATATAGGACAATATTCACATTATTGGGACCACATCTTGTTTTAATCCTTGGCACTTAATTAGAAAAAAAAAATATGTACATGGAATATAGTGAAATATCATAGGAAAATGACAAGAATGGAAAAATGTAGAAAGGATTTAGAAGATATCAAAGAATGAAAATGACTAAGAAGTGTTAAAAGTATAAAAGAATGGTAAAGATATCAAAAAATGTAAAAATTAGTAAGAAATGTGAAAGATTATAACAAAATATTATAAACCAAAAAGTTATAAAACAATAAAGTTGAAAAGTACTCATCAATTCTTAAGTCAAGATAGGACATCTTCTCCATGACTAAATTCATGGGTGAGTGTTTGGAAAATGGACCCTAGATTTCCTAGATCATACACTCTAGGTTTCTTATTTATCATCCTTAGTAATTTAGATCTTTATTTATTATCCCATGTGACATTGATGATTATCAAGTTTTGATCTTTTGGAGATACATATGATGTTGGACTAGATAATCTTTTCATTTCAAAATATCCAACTAGGTTCTCTTGTTTATTCTTAATTTCAAGTTTTAAGTCTCCATGTTTACTACTTGTTGGTGTATGGTCATGGTTTAGGATATCCTTTTGTAAGTTCTTAGTTTGCGTCATTTTCTTGAGGTAGGAGTTAAGAAGTGAATTGGGTGTTTACATGCATATTTTGGGTAGTTTTATGTTCTTATTTTTCAACCACAAGGTGTCTTTTGGTTTCATGACCATTGTTTCTTCTTGTACACACACTTGTTTTTCACATTTGTTGTGGGTTGGTGTACAGATTGTGTTGACATTCTAAAATTTTGATCCATAGTTGTATCCTTCTTTATCATAGGTAATGCATGGAATTCTTTGCATTTGTATGGCTCCTTACTCACCTTCCTTAGAAATTTCCAAGGATATGTCTCTCATTCCTAACTTAGCATCAATTATGCTAACCCATGCTCTCCCCATAATAATAGGAAAGTTCCTGTTATCATTTCTTACATCAATCATAAGAAAATCTATTGCATAAGATCACCCATAAATAATGGTCACCACATCTTCTATTTTTCCTAAAGGAATGGTAACTAATTAATCTACAAGCTCTAGTCCTATGTTACACTTCTTTAATGGCAATAGGTTTCATGCCTTGTATGTTTCTTGCAATATCAAGTTAACTCTAGAACCTTAGTCTAGTAGAGCTTTGCATGGTGAATTTCTAGAAATTTGTAAATAAATTAGAGGAATTTTAGGATCTATTATTTTCTTAGGAATATTTCTTTCTTTGATTAAATTTGATACTATATTAGTTAGCATGACAGTTGTTGGTTTCTAATTTGGTTGTTGTGGAAGTATGGTGTTTATAAGAGGATCTATCATAGAAGGATCATGATTGCATGAAGTCCTTACTCTACTAGCATTTTCTTGACTTGTCTTGAAGAAAGGATGTTTCCTAAATTCACATTTAGTATCGCTAGTATGATCCTCTCTCTGTAAACTTACTATTCTAGTAGCACTTTTCTGGTGTGGTTGTGATGGCAAATCTACTTGCATAACTAGTGGTGGAAATGGTGGTAAGTAATTACGAGTTTATATTGATGAACCAACTATTTATTAATGTGCATAAGAATTCAAATCCATTTGTGAAGTAGTGGGTCTATGATATTCCAGTGGATACTAGTGAGAGTAGGTGTGGACTGAAGCATTTCTTGGAGAGATAAAATGTTGAATGTAATATCCATAAGGATCTGGTTACCTATATGGATATTGTTGCCTTGACTATGGCATTCCCCACACTTATTGTCATTCCCATTGCTGCTAATATTTTCGCTTGTGCTTGAGGATAGGCTCTACTTGGATAATATGACGATTAGTAAGGTTGTCAAAAGTTGCCTTGTGGATAAGGTAATCATCTTGACATCTATTTCTTAAAAAATCTTGGATTAAGTACGTTTGTTCTAGACTCTTGCAAGTGGACCATAATAGGGAAACATCCCTTAGGATGTTCATATTGACACACTTTGTGTACTTCTTCGTATTCTAAATTGGAGTATGTTAATTCCTCAAGTACAACAACTTTTCCTTTATGTCTATAGTTCTCTTATCCATTATCTCTTTTTTTCTTCCTTTCTTTATTTCTGTTTAGAGCTTGTTCAATATTTTCCTTTACTAACATAAGTGCAAAGGAAAAAATTTTATTCAAAGAATCCTGCATTTTCTCTATTTTTTCACAATTTCATTGACTAATTTTTGGATGGGTAGAGTCTTTTTTTGGATGACATCTGATGAGTGGTGAGGTACCCCTACACTCAACCATACGAAACAAGCATCACACGCGCGATCTGATCGAACTCCGCAGATGGACTAGTTGTGGCACCTAGATAGTTAGCCTTAGGTCACAGTTTGCTATCTTCCCATCTGGACTAGTATTGCATATGTCACATATGGTTTAGTCCAGATGAGGTGTATGATGTGTCCTAATCTATGCTACTCCTGAAGGTAGTGGAAAATAATACTAACTAAGCTAAGATAGGAGGAAAAGAGTAAGAAAATATAATCTAGCCTAAGTGCGATGAGCAACCGATTCCTTGATCAACTGTACACATCTTGGACTTCATGCACGACTACCACTAGGACTACCAAGCGTAGCTCTAAGGTACACCACTGGGATTACCAGGTGCAGATCCCAAATACACCACTAGGTTACCAAGCATAGATCCTGGATACGCCACTGGGCTACCAAGCAGTCACACTTAAATGCTCGTAATCAAGTTGTACTCGTACCACTTCTAGGAGTTTAAGGGTGAAAGACTAATCGTGATGAGTAACCGATTCCTTGACTAGCCGTACACATCTGTAGATGCTCGTAATCAAGTCGTACTCACACCGCGCTATGAAAGCAATAAATAAACTAAGTGAATGTTGCAATGATGAAGTAATCTCGATCTTTATTGCCGGTCATGTGCGTGTCCAAGTACGGCACACTCGAATAAAGACACCGTACAATTACATTCACCACACTGCGGGCCGACACGAGAAAAAATCCCACTCTGGAGGGATCAAACTGCCAGAGCTTCGCTACTCTAAAACTAGGATCAAAATGAGGGAGAGCGGCCTCTTATTTATAGAAATTGTGGCTGACTACGATATCACATACGCGATATCGCGACCCATGATATATCGCATACGCGATATCGCGACCCATGATATAACGTGGGTGCCTTATCGTGGGTGCCTTAACGCGATCGCTAGCAATATGAGCAATTTCATGTCTCATCATACCCCCACGACTGAATGAAAACTCGTCCTCGAGTTAAAGTGAGAACAAGCCACATTGATTACACAGTGGATAGGTATGGGATTATTAGATGGAAAAATGGGATGATGTCGCAGGGTGGGAAGAAAACAAAACAAAGACACAACACACAGAATATTTACAAAAATTTGGAACTCATGTAGTTCCTGGTGGTGGTGACTCCTCCATAGGTGTCTTTCCCTTTTCCTTTGCTCCAAGTCCTGGGATTTGATAGCATTGAAGTATGGCCTAGAGTTTCTCCTCTTGTAAGGCTTTGAGTGCCTTGGCGTATGTGTAAGTTTGCACTTGTGCCATAGAGGCAGCCCAGTCAGCCTTCTCTTTTTCTTCCACCACCCTTTTATTCTCTGTCGACAGTTTATTAAGTTGCTCAGTTCTGAAAGTGTTTAGCTGGTTCTTAGCAACCTTTCGCCCTGTATTCAGAAGGTTTAATACTTCCAAAATGGCTTGAACAGAGAAATCAATAGTCACACCACAAATGTTAACTATGGTGCCTTCTTCTTTATTGTGCCAAAATTGGTACATTTCCCCCAAGTACCAAACACCGCTTTTAGAGAGGGTATCTCCTGCTTCTGCCTACCCGGACTGTATGGTAGGAGGATCTTCTTGATGAACACTGAATGATTGTTCCTCCTGTTCTGCATGTTGTCTGATAGGATCTTGTCTTCCACCTCTCCGAGATTGTTCCGCTCCACCTTGAATAGGACCCTCCTGTTGTGCACATTTTGGGGCCATTCTACAATAACA
>MNCI01038036.1:4969471-4996615 GCA_015680685.1 Gnetum montanum | reverse complement strand
CAACCATACACATCTTGGACTTCGTGCACGACTACCACTAGGACTACCAAGCGTAGCTCCGAGGTACGCCACTGGGATTACCAAGTGTAGATCCCAAATACGCCACTGGGTTACCAACATAGATCCTGGATACACATTGGGCTACCAAGCAGTCACACTTAAATGCTCGTAATCAAGTCGTACTCACACCACGCTATGAAAGCAATAAATAACATTAAATAAATAACAAATAAATAAACTAAGTGAATGTTGCAATGATGAAGTAATCTTGATCTTTATTGCCGCTCATGTGCGTGTCTAAGTATGGCACACTCAAATAAAGACACCGTACAATTACATTCACCACACTGCGGGCAGACATGGGAAAAAATCTAACTCTGGAGGGATCAAACTGCCAAAGCTTCGCTATTCTAAAATTAGGATCCAAATGAGGGAGAGCGGCCTCTTATTTATAAAAATTTTGGCTGATTGCGATATCGCGGGCAGATGAGATATTGCGGCCCATGATATATCGCATACACGATATCGCAACCCATGATATAACGTGGGTGCCTTAACGCAACCGCTAGCAATATGAGAAATTTCATGTCTCATCAAAATCCTTCAAAGTTTCTTCTTCTTATGTTTCACACATTCTCACATCTCTTTTCCTCATTGCAAAATCTTAATTTTATTCTTCTACTACTTCTCTTTTCTTTAATTCTCCTTCCTCTTTAGTTACCTCATCTATTAGTCTTTGAATTTGATGGACTATTATTTTAGATAACCTACCTTGGGCATATACCCTAAGAGTTTCTCTAGTCTTGCTCCTTAACCCATCAATGATATGCCTAAGTTGTTCCCTTTGAGAAGATCCATGGCCTATGCATCTATGCAATAATGAATAATACCTTTCCATTATTGCATCAAGGGATATATGCATCCCTTGCTTCTATCCTTGAATTTATTTTCTTAAATTGGATACTCTAGAATAGGTTTGATATTTGTCATTAAAAAGCTCCAGCATGATACTTCATCTTCAAATTGTTTCTAGTTCTAAGGATCAGTAACAACTCTTTGCTTCCTTGATGAGTGTTCTGGAAAATAACTTTAACTTTTATCAATCATTCTCAATGTTCTAGAGGGTATATTCATCATGGAATGCTTGGAGATGGTGCTTTGGATTTGCATTATATTCACCTTCAAACTTTGGAATGTTATTCATATCTAGTTGCTTAATGTGACTATGCCTCACATGTCTAGTAGGGATATATACTACTTTTCTGATATTAATCATATTACAACTAGCCAGTAGGGGTTCTTCATGATCTTTGGGTTTATAGACTTTCTTGTAGTTATGCCCTCTTCATTGCTCATAATGCTCTCTTTCTTCATGTTTGATCCTATCTATTCTTCTTTCACAGTTATTCTCTTCCTCATTAGGATGTCTTCTTTGATGCTCATGTCTCTTAAGATCCCTTTTTCTTTCCCTATCATGATCATACATTTTTCTTTCTCTCTTATCATAGTCTCTGGATGAGTGTGAGGATGAACAGGAAGAAGTTGAATAACAATACTAGCTAGTTCTCCTTCTATGATTCTTTGATTCATTCCTTTCTAATTCAGTGGAGGTTCTAGGCCTTGGATTCCTCCTAAGTGTGAAGTCTTTCTTATCTCCTTTGGATCTTTTTGCAAGAACTACATGTAATTGTATCTTAACGAGATCTTCAATATGGATAACAAGTGTTTGAGATTGAGATAAACTTTGTAATTCTTAATATAACAAACTCTTATAAAATCAACTACTAAGAAAGCATTAACATATCCTCAACAACGACACCAATGATGAGCAGCTGGGTATTCCAACACTCCATCATACAAGTCACGAGTGCACACACGTGACTAGATCATAATCTATGAATGGAAAATGTAAGAATGCTAGCAGTTGATAGTTGGTTCATGATCACTGTCTTTTCATGTTAAGTTAGTGAAGTGTGAGTAGTATGGTTTAACTCTTAGTGAGGCATATGATATCATGATGTTGTTGGCTCATTTTAATCCTAATTTCTTCCTTCATAAAAACAAGAATAAATTTTAAATGTAAGTGAAAACGGAAATGTAAATCTATCCTAGCCTATGGCAATAAGCATCCATTCCTAGTTTACTATACATACCCTAGGCTAGTGTAACCGTTACTAAGATTACCAAGTGAAGTCACCACTAATTGAATCAAGTAAATTCACTACTAGATTACCAAATGATTACACTTAACACTTGAGACCAATCATACTTAATTTTCCTTACTAATGAACATGGAAAAAGTAACGTACTTAGAAAATGTAAAGAACTAAACTAAAGTAAACATATTAAAGAAATGAAAATTAAACTAAATAAGGAAAATATCTTAAGTAAAAATAAAAAAACTAAGTGTAATGCTACAATGGTGAGAAACAATCTCAATCTTTACTTTTGGTCATGAATTGTGCCCAATTACAATCCACTCAAACGAAGATTCCGTACAACTATTAAACACCACACTACAGGCATTCACTTCTAACTCTAACTTTAACTGTAATTCATGAAAAGAAACTGCAAGAATTTCACTAAGTGTTGAATGAAAGTTTTTTGCTTGATGTGACCAAGGATTGGTATTTATAGTGTTCACCAAGACCCTCTACATCACATCAATTATGATGTATGCAAGGTTGTGATATCATAAACACGATATCATAGATATGATACCATGGCTCATGAAGAATAGGTTTTATCAAAACCCAATCTAGCAACTTTTTTAGAAGAAATAACATTTTCTTGGACTCCTCCATATATCAAAACATGAATCCATTCCCCACAAAGAAAACTTCTAGTCCTAATCCAAAATAATGATTTCCTAGTAGAATGGTCTCCTCTATTCACATTTCCCGTGAATGCACAAGAATTTAATTCAAAAATTTTCTTAATTTTTGAAGAATTAGGGTTGCCTATCTAAAGACCTTGGCTTGAAGTCACCTCCACCTCCATGTTTTGCACATCTTTACCCTTGGCTATCTTTTTAAGTAAACATTCCCATTACTTATTTCCCCATTCTTCACACTTGAAGCATTGGATTTTTGGTGAGCCACTACCTTGACCTTTGTCCCTCTTTCATTTGTCCTTCTTAGCCTTGCTCTTTTCATCACCTCTTTCAATTTTCTTATCATAGCTATCATCCTTGTCTTCATATTTAGACTTGGAACCCTTTTTATATTTGGATCCCTTCTCCTTCCCCTTGGGATTTTGTTTGCTCCTATTTCCAAATCCACTTAATTTCTTTTCAACTTTGAGTGTCAAATCATAAGCCTCATCAATAGCTTGTGGCTCATTAAAAGAAAACTCCTACTAGTACATCATTTTGAGACCTCCTAAAAAGATTGAATAATATTCATACTTCTTCTCGTTTACTTTAGCTTGATGGAATAGATCATAGAATTCAATGTAGAATTTTTTGACAGCTTGCCTTAGGAATTTTAACTTCATAATGGTCTCTTGTCTTTAACAAGTTTGTTCATATTTTCTTGTTAACCTATATTTCATCAAATTTCAATCTCTATTATGTTGATCATTTTATCTTTCATAATCCTAGGACTCCTTTTCCTAGCAAGTAAAAGCCATACCTTCTAATCTAGATTCAACCATGGGTACCCTCAAGTTATTAGGTATCTCTTCCAACTAGAAATGCTTCTCAAGTACCTTCAACTAACTTGCAAAAGCATTGGTATCATCTACATCACTAAAAGTCTTCAACTTCACAAACAAAAGTCTTGTAGCATTTTTAAATGCTCTAGCAAGCTTTACCTCATCTTTCTCATCAAGCTTTCCTAAAGAAGAAATATTTATAACTGTTGGAGCCCTCGAAATTCTCATCTAAGAAATAGGATTTCCTCCCATTGGAATCCTTGGATAATGGATTTCTACACTCCCACAATTGGATTTTCCTTCCTCTTTATCCACTCCATATCATCTAGTTGCAAAACTTCTTTATCTCAACATGCATGCTCATCATCTCCACATGTTTGGATATGGCTAGGACTCGTGTTTCCATCTACCTTTACACTGGTTTTATCCAACTAAGCAACCATCATCTACAAGGAAAACTTCATGCTCTCCATGTCTCTATTGAGTGTCTTACCATATTTTTTCTTTATCATCATCTGAAATGAACAAAATTTCTTGAAACAAGTACAAGCCCAACTAAGCTTTAATACCAATAACACTTCAGTGGGTTCACTTTGATATTAAATCACCTTCAAATACAAAATCCAAATATTATGAAAAGATATTTTATTTTCTAGAAAACTAGTTATCTTCAATTATTTAAATAAAAGATTACAATCAAGTTTTCAAAACCCATAAAACTTTAAAACCTCTCAAAATTCTCAAATGATTTTGTAGAGCATGAGGCATTACAATCACACAATGGCTATTCTTAATGTAAGACACAACCGATGAAAAATCTCTCCCACAAATTAAGTCTAAGATTTAATACAGAGAAGTAAATAAGAGATAAAAACACATAGACCAATCCACACATATTAACCTTAGAGCTATAACCACACATGCACTTACTTGATGTCCTCTATTACATTCTTGCCAAGCTCTTCTTAACCCAAGAGCTCTCATCAAGACTTCTCTTCTTACTCTCTATCCATCCCATACAAGCATGAAACACCAACATATTTATTAAGAAAATAATATAAAAACATAAGGAAATATTTCACAAGCTTAATTGCGAGTTTCCATGCTATTTTCATCTTTTTCCTCCATCTCCCAACAATTTTCCAACTTGGAGTAGTTAAATCTAGAAGTTTCCTAGCCATACAAATCATCTCTAGCCTTCATGAGTTATCTCCTATAAAACACAACTTTCAGCTAAGATGTCTACTATTTTTGGGAGATGTCTCCTCCCTAGGTGAGACATCTCCTACAAGGTAAGCCATTTTACCCAATACATCTTCATTGTTGGTAAGATGTATCCTCCAAGACACCTCCTCTATAAGCAAGATGTCTACTCCAATTCAAAGACATCTCCTGCCAAATTGATGATGTCTTTTGTAAAGACGACACTCTTGGCCAAGATGTCTCCACAAAGCTTGAAACCTACAAAAATAAAATGTAGAAAAGAACAAAGGGATTAGAAGACGTGTTCCTACAACTACTAACTAGTCCATCCATGACTACAATATGATCTACTACAATGCTTATAGACTATATGATTAGGAGTCGAGCATATTCATTACTCATCAAATTTATTAAGAATCTTTATATGCATATCATTATCAAGAATGGATCTCATGAATTGTGATATTACTAAGGTATAATTTATCTTAGATCAAGTTTAATTAATCCTAAAGTTAATGTTTGAGATTTATTTTCATTTATTTTTTTAAGGATCATTACCATAATACTATAACTTAATAGATCTTGTAGTTTTATTATTTGTCAAGCCCAAAAGCTATGATTCTTAGGATGACTTACACTCCTCTCACAATGCTTCTTGTGACTCATAATCATGTTACAATGCCTTAAAATTTACTTATAGTCAAATCACACCTTAGTTGCATCTAAGTTCTAATTCAAAATTCTTTCATAGAATGATCATCAAAAGTAGCCATTCATCCATGCCTTGCCAATGTTGAAGCCACACCCAACATGAGACAAACTTGCAACCTTCAAAAAAAAAATTTCTTGTGACTTATAATTAGCTTGCAACTACTAGAAAACATAATACTAAGACTTATAATAACTTGTCACCAACTTAAGAACAACCCACAATCTAAAATTCAAGCATCATGAGCATTCTAAACATTGAGAAAATCATCCACTAGTCCTTCAAGCATGACCATGCCTTTTGACAAATTTATTGTAATGTTTTATTACAATCCATCATTCTCTCATGGAAAAAATTGAGAATATTTATTACAATCCATCATTCTCTCATGGAAAAAATTGAGAATATTTATTACAATCCTAACATTTCCAAAAAAATTTCTTGCTTAGTTACTTCAATATATCTTATAATGGATTTTTCAAGATTAAACTAGTTTGACTATTAAATGTGACAAGATAATTCTCCTTTTTAAAAATATAGAAATTCAAATAAATTATTGGAATGAATATGAAATGCAAAAATAAAATTCCAAGAATTTAGAATATTCAATTATTTGGTAATTAATTGATAAGCATATTCAAGAAACTTTGGGCTTCTTCAAGGTAACCTAAGTTACTTCTTGGAGGTAAACTAATGTTTTCTTTTTTATTATTATTATTCTTTATTGCATAATGGTTTATGGCTTAGTTGTAAATTACAATATTTTTCTAACATATCTCATCTTTGATTATTTTATAATAATGCTAAAAATTATCTTCTTTTTTCTAGAGGGGGAAAGGGAGGTGGAATTTGGAAAGGAAGGTCATGTCATCAAAGTACATTCTATCATCAAAGAGAGAGTCCAAAGAAAAAACCAAAACCCTAAAGATTTGAGCAAGGATATCTCATTGATCTAAGGTAGCAAGGGGTCTGGCATTCATATTACATGCAATGCCACTAGATTTAGTTAGTGATCCTACACATGAAACCATTGCTTCGTTGACTTTCTACAGATGGCATGATGATTTATATAAATTTATTACTCAAAACTTTTTTGTAAGGTGTGTTTTTGTGCAAATTATGGGTTATTTATCTCATTCCTCAATTTTTTTGAACCATTTAAATTTGATTAAGAAAGATCAAGATTTGGATGCTATCTATGTTTATTATTTTTCAAGCTCATTTTTTCTTGTAGAATTTTTTGATTCAAAAATTATTTTTAAGGTTCTTGATATTGGTGTTTTCAGTCACTATCATGCTTAATAGATTATTTGAAAGTGAACTTCCTCTTTTAATCCAACATCTCTTGACTTTTGGAAGATTCCTTTTTTTTTTTTTTTGAGTTGTTGAATCTTCTAGTAATTTTTGAAAAAGTGAAAAGGGGAATTATATTGAGCCAATCAAGCATTCTAAAATCCCTGCTAGAGCTAGTGGTTCTCACAGAATTTGATATATGATTGAAGTGGATGTTGATTCACTTAAGAGAGAAATTCTTATGCATGTTGCTAAAATTCATTATGCATAGAAGGTTATTTATCTCAATTTTCCAAGGTCATGTTATTATTGCCATCTTGAGGATCACATGTTTGATTCATGTCTTTTTATTATGCGAAAAAAGGCAATGCAAGTACGTCAATAACAAGCTATTGTAAATGCTACTAAGGTTTCTTCTACTAATGTTAAAGATTCTTCTTAGATTTTTTATTTTTTATTTTTTATTTTTTTTGTAGATGTTGCAAATCTTGTGATGATTTCTTTTAATAATGTTGTAATAGTTAGCCCACCCCTTTCTTTTACTATTATTCAATAGAATGTATCTTCAAGGAAGATTATGATGAAATAAATTTCAAAAAATTATTCAATAACTAAGAGGAAATAAATATATGGTCCTAAGATTTCAAAAAATTCTATTGTTTATTTATATGATTTTCAAATAATTTTTAACCAAAAAAAATATTGAGGAAGTCTATCTATTCATGAATATATGTTAAATCATCAAAATGGTCAACATGTTCAAGATATTTTAATTTCTAATAATTTGTTTATAACTATTGGTCCAAATATGAAGATAATTTCTTTTAAGAATGTCAATGTTACTAACAAGGTAAGGACCTCCTCCCCCTTCATCCTATGTTAATCTTTTCAAGAAATGTCCAAGGTCTTACTAATAAATGTTGGGCAAAATTTATTAGTGATTTTCTTCACACATGACATTTAGTTTCTAATTTTATTCTTCTTCAAGAGATTAAGATTTATAATTCAAATATAGTCATGGACAATAATAGTATTCTTCATTATTCTACATTATCATTTACGAATCATAATATTGATAGAGATGGTGTAGCTCTTATTATCAATCTTTTTTTATCTAAAAAAATTCTCTCATGGCAAAGATAATTCTATAATTTGGGTTATTCTTCAAGGTCCTTCAGTCCTTTTGGTATTTGTAATATTTATACTCCTATTTCTTCTATAGATAGAATTATTCTATGGAAATTTCTTCTCCAAATTTTTCCTAACATGCATTTCTTTTTAGTGGTGATTTTAATATGATTAAAAATCCTTATGATAAAATTGGTGGAGTTTCTTCTTAATTTGTAGGTCATAAGTTTTCTATTTGATGTGATGTTAAGAAACAATTTTGTTTATCTAATGCTACTCAATCAAATATACATCATGATGATTATTTTACCTTATCTAACCTCCATGAAGATAATAATCAGATTTTTAAAAGACTAACTAATTTTATCTTTCTAATCATTCTTCATAGTTTTGTAATGGAAAGGTTACAGTTTATAAAGATGTAACTCTTTTAAGCCATTTTCCAATTTCTCTTAACTTGAAATTTGGTATTAAATCTACAGTTTAACATTATGAGCTTTTCAATATAAATGCATTTTTATTTCTTACTTCTTCTAGAAAAGGTATTTTGACATCTCTCTAGAATGCAAAAATGAGATTCCTTGGCAAATCTGGTTGGATTGATTGGTGGTTGAATGTTATACATCATATTCATAATTTTGCTCATTGGTTAGGTAAGTGATATGCCAAGAGAAAAAGGGAGATGAAAAAAATTTTGGACAAAATTCAATAAACCAACATTACTTTATATAATTATCCCTTTAATATTAATCTTCAACAACAACTTGTTTATGTTTGCTTAGTCAAATAAAAATGGGATATGCATCATGCTAAGAGTGCTCTCATCAAGAGTCATCTCAACTAGTTGAAAGTAGAGGGAGAAGCATGTAAAGAATTTTTTAAATTATTAAACAATACTAAAGGTAAGTTGCCTATTATTAACTTCATGGAAGTTAATTATCAAATTAATTCCAAACCTTTTATTATCAATGGTTTTCTTGAAAGACATTTTCAACATGTGTTTATCTTAGAGGATTTTGATCATGTAGATTTTCTCTTTAATTGTGCTTATTTACCTAATATTATTTATGGTAGTCACAATCATCTTCTTGAATAGAATATCTCTCTTAGTGAAATTAAAGATGCAATGTTTGCTTGCCTAATAATAAAACTTCAAGTTTTAATAGAATTCACATTGAATTTTTTAAAAATCATTGGGATGTTGTTGGTATGGACCTTTATTATATTTTTTTGAAACCTTTTGATGAGCAACAAGGTATCCCTATGCTCAACCATACGAATATGAGTGTACACACAAGATCTGGTTGAATTCCAAGGACTAAGTGCTTATGTGCCTTTATAGAACTCGGACAGGTTAGTCAGTCGTTGTCTTTCCAAGCTTACTTGTATAGCGCGTTTGTATGGTTAAGTAGACTTGAGGTATATGATTTATATATATATATTTATGTTTTATGTCCTGGTGCTACAAAGGAAGAAGTGAACTAATTAAGTAACCAATTTAATTTAACTAATCAACTATGCTCTAACTAGTCCTAACACTAGCATCTATTCCCACTTGTTGTACACATCCTGAATGAGTGCAACACTACTGGGATTACCAAACGCTAATCATTGTTGGGTTACCAAGTGTTCCACACATGCTCAAAGTGGTCGTACTAAGTGTGCTTACTTGGGGGAGTTAACAAGGGGAGAGAGAGAACATTAATTAACTAAGGAAAGCATTAAATAACTATAATTCATATTAAATAAGCAATTCTAAATACTACAAGGTTTGTAACAAAGTTCATCTTTATTTCCAGCCACAAGGTATGCTTAGGTACACAATGCTCGAATAAATATCTATTCGCTTTATGACTCCTACTGCGGACACTCAGAAATAATTCTAACTCTGAAAAAGGAAAAAGGTAAGAGTTTGGGTAAGGGACTAAGACTAATTAACCAACTATTATCAAACCAAGTGCGCCTACCTCTGATTTATAGGTGAAATGATAGGCCCTGATATTAGATGTTCGATATCACTTGGAAGGCTCTGATATCACATACTTGATATCGTAGATGTGATATTGCACCCTTGATATCACAACTCATCATACCCCCACGACTGAATGAAAACTCATCCTTGAGTTCCTTACAAAATATTGGGAAGGTATGAGATTATTGATTGAATGAGAAATGACAGCGATAGGGAATAACAGACTCAAAATTCCCAGTGAATGGATCGACAAACATATCACAACATTGGTGTTCACACCCATTATGGTGAACACTATACATAGATGATATCCAAACCCTTATCTAACAGCTTGAAAAGAAAGAGAGAGAGAAAAGAAAATGAGGCACACTATTGTCGACATCAAAAATGTGCACTCCATTGTTCATCCATAGCCACATGACCAAACTTGTTCCTTACGTAAATGCTCCAGCTCTTGTCCATCCCGAGTGCTTCCTCCTATCTCAATCCATTATTCATGTAATTGCCATCTATACACACAACACAGTCATGAATTAGCAAGGATAGATAAGCCATAATGCAATTGATACCTTGCCTCGATATAAGCACATTGGCTAGGTTGTGGGTATGGCAGATACTAGGTTAGAGTTTTTTAACTAATAATGACCCAAGGTGTAGGGGTGAGATAGGTGATTGAATGGAAAAATTTGTGACAGAGCCCCCATGACTAAGAGCGAACCTCCGATAGCGATAGGGTGGAAAAATTGAAGGAACAATGAAGATGAAGGAAATAACAACAGTGAAGCCGATAAAATGGATGTCATGGATGGGGATGAAATAAGAAATGGTTGATTGCAAAGAATGTCTAAGGGAAAGAACTTAACAATTGCACCAAAAAGGAATGCCAATGAGTCCTTCCCAAAGCAAGCTCATGCCTTTTATGCCCTAACAGACCCATAAACCAAAGAGTTTGTAGGCTCTTGGAATGACATACGGAAACAAAGGTTAAGAACTTACCCACAAGAGTTTACTGAAGACTAACAATGTGTCAACCAATACGTAGACTAATCATAAAATCGACAATGAGGTGGAATATGGAAAGAATTATGGAAGGGGAAGAGGAAATGGAATGGAATCCCAAGAGCAAGGTTGTGTAAAGTCCCTTGTGTATTATGTGGTTAAGGTGACTAAATAAAATTCATCCCAAGTTTGGACTCACCAACCACATCTAGTGACCTTGCATCAATACATTTGACCAATCCATCCTCATGAAGCAACAAGAATGCATCCATCAAGTCACCACCATTCCAAAGAGAGAAAGATAGGAAAGCAAGAAGTGAGAAAGGGCTTTAGGTAGAGGGAACCTTCAAGCATGGGTAACATGTATTTCCAGTGCCATAACTAGTGTTTGCAGCCCATGTTTCTTTATTATGTCTAAGGTGTATGCTTTGAATTCCCACTAGTTTTTTTTTTCTTTTTTTTTTGCGTGAGAACCACACCATGAAAAGACTTATTTAGATTCATTCAACTTCCTGATATTTGGTCAATAGCGGAATGGTAGAAAACCCATGAAAAACATCTAAGTACCCAAGAGAATAGCCAACACAAGTGCGTCGAATCCCCTTGAAGTCACACCCTTTTCAACCATTGAATCCTTCCTTGGGTTGAAGAATACCAAGTCACCAACTCATTAATAAGTTTATTTAGAAAAAGAGATAGTATAGTTCCAAAGCCAAAGGAGACCACAGCGTTGAATGGATGAATGGATGACATGGACTCATTGCCTATTTTATCAAAAGAACCATATCTTAGTATCAACATTGAAGATCAAAGGTAAAAATCAAACATTAGCAATCAACATTATTATAGTCCAACTCACCATCATGAGCACTTATTATATAATGAATGAAAGTAAATCAAACAAAGAAATAGTAAGAATGTGAACAATGGTGTAAAACAAAAATAAGTAAAATTGAAAAGATGTGTAAAATAAAAATACAAAAAGAGCTAAGGGCTTAGAATGGTTAGCATTGGTGGCCATCTCCCCCATGACTGAGTTGGAAGAAGGATATCCGAAATAGCGAGCAGGGTTGTCCACCAATAGAGGTAATATGGATACTAGCTATTCTAGGCTCATGGAAAGGTTTGGTTTGTTGGATGTTGACCAACAATTTCTTATCCAAGCTCTCAGGTTTGTAAATCATCATGGCTCCTAAACTAAAAAGTTCCATGAATAATATAAGGTCCTTCCCATAGCATTTGAAATTTGGTGCATTGTGGCACATGTGTGGGGTTCCAATAAAGAACCTTATCTTCTGGTTGGTACTTAACTTTTCTAATTTTTAGGTCATGATGTCATTTATTAAAAGCCTTGTGCAATTCATTAGATGACAGGGTGACTAATCAGTTCTCAAATAGTAGGTTAAGGTTTATTAACCATCCTTTTTGTGCTAGATTAAGGTCAAGGTTAAGATCACATGCCATAGATAGTGTATGGAGTTCTACTTGAATAGGAAGCATTGGAAGTTTTCCATACACTAACTCTTAGAGAGAGTAGCCTATAGGAAGTTTCCATGTGGAGCAGTATGCCCAAAGAGTATCATTCAGTTTGGTGCTCCAGTCTTACATATATTTGCTAAAGGTTCTTGCCAATATTTTCGTAATCTCCCTATTGGTTACTTCAGCTTGACCATTCACTTAAGGATGGTATGGTGTAGTCAGTTTGTGTTCAACTCCTAAGTGTTGCATCATCTTTTGAAAATTCACACCTATAAAATGTGTGCCATTGTCAGAAATAAGTGCACGAGGCACGCCAAACCTATTAATGATTTGTTGTTGAACAAATCATGCAACGATAGACGATGTACAATCCGTAACAGCAGCTACTTCTACTCATTTTATGAAATAGTAAATGGTAACAACAATGTAGGCTTTTCCATTGGACATTGGTGTAATAGGCCCCATAAAATCAATTCCCCATATGTCGAAGGGTTCTAAAGGTTGAACCCATTGTTGTGGATCCTCCATCCTAGCAATCATTCCCCCATCACGTTGGCAATGCTCATAATGGACAAAATTATGAGCATCCCAGAACAATGTAGGCCAATAATATATTACAAGAAATATTTTAATGGTTGTTCGTCTCCCAGCGTAATGACCCCCACAAAGGCCTTCATGTGCATCTTGGAGAACTCTTAATTGATCTACATCGGGAACACACCATCGAACCAAGCCATTGGGACACACTTTATAAAGTTATTTGTTGATTTCCATAAAATACTTCTCTCATTGAAGAAATGATTATTTCTTTTTAATGTCTAACTCTTGTGGTGTTTTTTGTGTAAGGAGATAGGTAAGAATGCTACTATACCAATTTGTTTCCGTGGTTAATTGATTATTTACTACATTTGCAAAGAGGAATTCATCAGAAAAGTAATCAGAAAGTGGATATTCATCCTCTTTGTTATCCCATCTTAACCAAGATAAATGATCAACAACAACATTCTCAGTGCCTTTACGATTAATCATTGTAAGATGGAACTCTTGTAAGATTACGATCCATTGTATGATGCAAGCACTCACCATTGGTTTATTCAGTAGGAACTGAATTGCACTATGGTATGTGTGTACAAATACCTTATAGCCCAATACATAGTGCCTGAACTTATCTAGTGTAAACACCACAATCATTAATTCCTTTTCCGTTGTGATGTAATTGAGTTGTGCACCAACAATACTTTGACTTGCATAGTGAATGTAATAGTAACTATGTAAGTACAGCTCCTAAAGCAAAGTTGGATGTGTCAGTCATTATATGGAAGGATCTGGACCAGTCAAGTGCTTGTAGAATAGGTGTTTCTACAAGCTTCTGTTTTAAAGTTTGAAAAGCTAACTCACATTTTCTGGTCCATTCGAAAGGTACATCCTTTTTCGTTAGTTCAACCAATGGTTTTGCAACCCTTGAAAAGTTCTCTATGAGTCTCCTATAATAGCCAGTGTGTCCAAGGAATGATCGAATTTCTTTTACATTTTCAGGTTGGCGTGTGATTCCTTGGATGACTTTAATCTTTTTGGGGTCTACCTCTATCCCTGTTTGTGAAATCTTATGCCCTAATACTATTCCTTCTCGGACCATTAAATGGATTTTTTGCCAATTGAGCCTTAAATTGGTTTCAACACATCATTTTAGTACTTACTCTAATTTTTCCAATGCTTGATCAAAGTTTGCTCCATAGGTGGAGAAATCATCCATGAAGACCTCCACACCATTTCATATTTTCTATTGGAAGATACTTAGAACCAAACGTTGAAATGTTGCAGGAGCATTGCACAAGCCAAACAGCATCTGTTTGTATGCAAATTTCCCCCAAGGACTTGTGAACGTGGTCTTGGCTTGGTCTTCTAGTTCTATTTGGATTTGGTTGTATCCACTATATCCATCCAGAAAACTATAGTAGTGATGCCTTGTAATGGTGTCTAAGACCTGGTCGACGAATGGTGACAGAAAGTGGTCTTTAAATGTTTCCATGTTTAGTAGCCTAAAGTCTATACACACCCTCCATTTACCTTCCTTTTTGGGTAAAATAACTAATGTACTAACCCATTCACTATCAGTAATGGGGTAGATGAACCCAACTTTTAGAAGTTGTTCAATTTCTTCTTTAACCACTTCCTTTAGCTTTGGGTTCAATCGCCTCTGCAGTTGTTATTGAGGCTTCATGGAGGGGTCAGTGTAAATGCTATGTTGGCATATCCTAGGGTCTATTCCGGTTAATTCGGGATATGACCATTTTTTCATCATTTTCAGTAGTCTCTCTTTTTATTAAGGAGCAAGCCTAGCATTAATAATTACCAGTTTTCTATTTTTGAGAAATGTGTACTCCATACCGGTGGGCAAAAATTTTAACTCCAGGGGCTCTTGCTTAAAGTTGTCAAGGATTTCCTGCTTCCCCCAATTGATATTTTCAATGTTGAGACTTGGAAGTTGGTGATGGACTTGCTCTAATCTATCTATGCTATTGATGTAAGCACAAGTCAAACCCTCAGTTGATTCCATGCATATAGTTAAGTTGCTCACATGGTCAGTTGTCAACCACTGGGTGCCTTCCTATCTTGTGACTACCACATATAGGCATCTTTGTATGTTAGTTACTTGTGCACACTGGTTGCATGCAGGCAATGTTAAACATTGTACAAACTAGGACTTCTATGCACAACTACACCCTATGTCACTGTATGTGATGCATGGAACTTTCTTCTTCTTGATCTTTCCAAACGTATTTTCCTTTGATATCTCTAGGGAAAGATCACGTATTCCTAGGCATGCGTTAATTGTGCTTAGCCATTCTCATCCCATTATGATTGGGAAGTCCCCCTTATAGTTGTTTACTTGAATCACTAGGAAGTCGGCTAGATATGACCATCCACAAATAGTGGTAACAATGTCCTCCACTGGTCCTAATGGGATAGTGATGGATTGGTCGACCAACTCTAAACGAATGTTACTCTTTTTTGGTGGAGGCAGGTTCTAGGCTTTGTACATTTCTTGAGAGATTAAGTTAACACCAGGACTTGAATCTAAAAGAGCTTTGCACGGCTCATTCTCAGTGATTTGTAAATATATAAGAGGACTCCCAGGATCAGAGAATTTCCTAGGAAGATGACCAACCTTAATCCAATCAGTAATGGCATGTGTCAACATGATCGTGTGCATTGAATGTGGCCTTTGTTTTGAAAGGAATTCCAAAGTTTTGTATGATGGTGAGGCCTTTGGGGAGTTAGCCACTTGTGACTACAAGGACTTGGTTGGACTATTGGTCCCAAAGAAAGGCCTCTTCTTTGTGCGATTTTTTGAACCAACAATAGGGTGAGGATTAATAGCCCTTATAGTGTTACGTTGTTGTGGCTCAGCAGGGAGCTCACCCTACATGGCTGGAGCAAGTGATAATGAAGTTAAGGGTGGAAGAGATGTAGCCGGATGAGAAGGATAGTATGTTTGTGGAACATCACCCCTAGGAGAAGGAGTTCTATAATACTCATGGGTTTGGTAGTGAGGTTGGGGATCAACGTGACTAGGAGAGCCACGTGGAGAGATTGGCTGCTACACATAGTATCCATACGGGTCGGGTTGATGGTAAGGATACTGTTGACATGGTGGTGGCATTTCCCATGATTGTGGGTGCTACCACTATTGATACTACTCATTTGGTTGTGGTGAATTTCCACTTGGATAATACATCAAGGGTTGGTGGAACTTCCTTGGGTCACCTTGGGAATAAGGTAACCTTCGAGGTGTTTGCCTTCTATTTAATCGTGGGTTGAGTGCATACAACCCAGACTCCTGCAAATTTCATATTACAAGGCAACATCCCTTAGGATGGTCATATTGGCATATCTCACATCCACTGTCATTGTCTGTATCTAAATCCACAACCTCTTCGATGATGGCAACTTTGCCCTTACCTTTGTTACGTGCATATTCAATGTCTCTCTTTTTTCTCCTTTCTCGATCACTACCTTCCTCTCTAGACTCCTCTACTATATTGAGCACTATTTGAAATCTATTATCTAGGGAGTCCCACATTTGATCCACCTTTGCCAATACTTCCAATGCAAGTTTTTGAATGGGCAATGTTTTCCTATTCACCATCTCTTCAAGTGGTGACTCTTCTTCATCCTTACAAAATCTAACTCCCTTCTTTTGGAGGGAAGGATCTCTGTTATATTCTTCTACACTCTCTCTTTTCCTTAACTAACCTTCCTCTTTACCAACTTGCTCCAACAATCTTTGTACTTGATGGGCCCTAAGCTCATATAGCCTTCCTTGGGCATAAGTCCCAAGGGTTCTTTGTGTTTCATGCTTAAGCCCATCTATGAGATGGCATATTTGCTTTCTTTGCGAGTAACCATGGCCTAGGCAATGATGTAATAGTGTATAATATTAGCCCATGGCAACATCCAAGGGTTCATGTCCTCCTTGTTTCCATCCTTGGATTTGCTTTCGTAGGTTGGACACTTAGGAGTATGTTTGATACTTATCATTGAACAATTCTAACATGATACTCCATCGGCAAATGGATTCCGATTTTAAGGATCTGTACCAACTTTCTGCTTCCTTGATCAATGTCCATGGAAACAACTTGAGTTTTTGCCATTCATTTTCTATGTTTTGAGAGGCACATGCATCATGAAATTCTTGCAAATGATTTTGAGGATCAGCATTGTATCCCCCTTCAAATCGTGGGATATTGTTCATGTCCAATCTTTTGATCCTACTATCTTTCTGGTGCCTTGTTGGGATTCTAATAGCCTTAGTTTTATCTAGCATACTTTGGGTGGCGAGTAAGGGTTCATCGTGATCATACTGTCTATGGCATCTATGATGCCTATGTTGTTCCCTACTCTCCCTCCTCTCATGATGAGTTTCTCTAGAATGCCCTTGTCCCCTTTCTTAGCTTCTTTGTTTATGATTCCCATTTCTCTTACCATTATCCTCAGGGTCTTTTTCCTTGTGACTGCGTCTAGATCCTAAAGGAGAGGGTGAAGGAGATGATGAAGGTGAAGAAGAAGGAGGACCATCATCATGATGGTGCTTGCTTTCTTCTCTTTGGTGGTCATGGCCTTGATCATGGTTACAATTAAAATGTCCATCTTTGTCATGTGTTCATGTTCCTTTTTCAAACCCTTTGTGTCTGTCAGTACTAGAATTCGGGTTATGAATAGTTGAGTGAAGATTCTAATACACAACCTCTTGACTAAAGTCAACGAGAAGAACATCATTGTGTGGAAGGCCTCCTAAGGTAGGATCACCACCCTCATTTTCACTTATGACATGTGGGACATTCTGAGACATCTTTCCCTTCATGGATTGATGACGTCTCTCCTGTTGTAGATCCCTTTGACGTTGTGCCTCCGTGGGTCGATATCTCTCAAGTCATGATCATGCACAATGTACTCTACCTATAAGTGCTGCATACCCATTTGTGTGAGATCACGAAGGAGCATGCCTGGGATTGAGTGATCAAGAGGTAACACTATGTTACCTTCTAAATCATGCCAACACAGTTGTTCATCTTGGTGGAGGATAAAGGTAAATTTTGGTATATACTCACTAGGATGAACGTATACCACACGAAACTATTGAGGAACTAACAGATTATCATGTGTACTACACCTCCGATTGTTCCCTATATTAGAACTAGGCAGCAAACACTCTCGTAAGAAGAAGGAGACATAATTGTCTATTCAGTGTGCAATACTTTTCGTTTCCCTAATTGTAAGATAACCAACCCTAAGGGTTTGTTCCAATGATGTGAAGATTTCCTAAGTTCTAGCTAGCGCACAACCAACAAAGTCCCTAGCAACGGCGCCAATGATGAGTGACGAGGTATCCCTATGCTCAACCATACAAATACGAGCATACATGCATGATCCGGTCAAATTCCAAGGACTAAGTGCTTATGCGCCTTTACAAAACCCAGATGGGTTAGTCAATCGTTGTCTTCCCAAGCTTACTTGTATAGCATGTTTGTATGGTTAAGTAAACTTGAGGTATACGATTTTTATATATATTTTTATGTTTTATGTCCTGGTGCTACAAAGGGAGAAGTGAACTAATTAAGTAACCAATTTAATTTAACTAATCAACTATGCTCTAACTAGTCTTAACACCAGCATCTGTTCCCACTTGTCATACACATCCTGAACGAGTGCAACACTACTGGGATTACCAAACACTAATCGTTGCTGGGTTACCAAGTGTTCCACACATATTCAAAGTGGTTGTACTGAGTGTGCTTACTTGGGGGAGTTAACAAGGGGAGACAGAGAACATTAATTAACTAAGAAAAGCATTAAATAATTGTAATTAACATTAAATAAGCAATTCTAAATACTGCAAGGTTTGTCACAAAGTTCATCTTTATTTTTGGCCACAAGGTGTGCTTAGGTACACAATGCTCAAATAAATATCCGTTCACTTTATGACTCCTACTACAGGCACTCATAAATAATTCTAACTCTAAGAAGGGAAAAAGGCTAATTAACCAACTATTGCCAAACCAAGTGCGCCTACCTCTTATTTATAGGTGACAAGACAAGCCCCGATATTGGATTTCCGATATCGCTTAGAAGGCTCTGATATCGCATACTCAATATTGCGGCCCCAATATCACGGCTCGTCACCTTTGAACAACTTTATCTTGATAAAGAGTCGAATAGAGTCATCAAACTTATTCCTAAGGATGGTGACCTTCCTCACATTGGTAATTGATGTCCCATGACTCTTTTGTATTTTGTTTGTAAAATTTTACCAAAATATCTTTCTAGAAGATTGAAACCAATTATTCCTTAGTTAATTACGCTAGTGCAAACTGGCTTTGTCAAAGGTAGATATATTATCAATGATGTTGTGGTATCTTGGGAGGGTATGCAATGGGCTAAGGATTCCAATCAATACATTGCTTTTTCTAAGCTTGATTATGCTAAAGCAAATGATAGAAATGAATGGAAATTTACTATTACTTATCTTCACAAATATGATTTTAATGAAAAATTTATTGGAATGATGGAGATTATTTTTGCATAAGCTAATGTACTTATAGCTACAAATGTTGATATTACTAAAATTTTTAAGCTTGAATGCTCAATTAGGCAAGGTTATGCTCTTACTCCTTATATCTTCATCCTTGTTGTAGATTTTTTATGTCATGCTATATAGAAGGTCCAAGAACATAATCTGCAACAAGGCATCTTTATTGAAAACAATGTTCCTACTTTATTAAATATTCACTTTAAAGATAACTCATTTTTTATGATAAAAGATACCAAAGCTATTGCAAATCATCTTTTTTATCATGTTGATCAATATTATAGACTTTCAAGCTCTCAAATTAATTGATCCAAATATTCTATCTTTTGCAATAAGAGGGTTTAAGAATGGGCTTTGTCTAAATATTGGCATTTCTTAGAATGGTCAAATGTTTTAAAATTATTGGGGGGAAGGGAGGGGTGTCGGACCCCGAAAAGAAGTTTGATTGAAATTAAAGGTGCATCAATAACAGCTTGAATAAGTCATACGGTTAAAGGAAAGGGAAAACTGATAGCATCGTGCATGACACTCAAGAAACACCTTAGAAAAAATGAGTATTAGAGGAGGAAACCCAAGTTGGGGCACAACCAAATGTTTGCACAGACTAGCTTGTTACAAAATAGATTAACATAGAATTAGATGAGGCAAAGAGCTCTCAATCAAGGATAGAGAGAATTCCAATGGTGACTCCACATAATGAAAAGGGAAAACTTCCTTGCAGAGATTACTGATGCTAAGTGTAAATGGAACACACAGGTCTTTCCCATAGCTGTACCAGATGAACCAATTGATGACTGTCTAGATTGAACTTGGATGCTTGAGATGTGAGTTGAAAATAGGTGAGGCGACAGATCTGCAACTTCTCCAACCTGGTAAGAAAACATTTGTTAGAATACTCTATCTTTTGAAATATAACATTGCATCTTTGCTTCCAAATATAATATAAAATCATAGGCCTAATAAATTTCCACAGAAAATTAAGATTAGGAGAAGTAATGTTCAAGAATCCAAATATGGCATCCTCTTGAGATAGCTTGTATGATGGAAAAGCTTTAGAAGCCCACTGCCACACATGTTGAGCAAAGGAACATTGCCAAAATACATGGACAAAGTCATCTTGTCCACCACATAGAGGGCAATTGGGATTAGGAATCCCTAGATATTCTAGATGTTTTCCAATAGGTAGACCATGGTGGAGAAGATACCAAAGGAACTGCTTAATTTTGGGGAGGGTCGAAAGTTTCCAAATAAGTTGGAAGAGAGGGATCCAAAATGTTTCTGACTCTTGTTTGTGCCAATACTTATTGCAACTTTGAATGACTTCAGATGGGTCATGCATGAGATGAAAGGGGATAGATGGCCGATAGGGCAAGAGTTTAACCCCATTAAGCCATTGAAGGCCATGAAAAAGGCTTTGCACTGTAACATCCAAATGCTAGTGACCATGGAGAAAAGAGTAAATTTGAACTAGGAAATGATTCATTGCAGTCGACTCCCCATACAAAGTGTTAAACTCGACCCCTGAAATCCAACGACTAGCCAGCCTAAGACAATTCAAGGAAATGACACCCTTTCGATACCATGAGGTAGCCACCTTTGCATTTATGATAGCAAGGGGAGTAGGCGATAGAGGTAACCACCACAGACACACTTTAGAGAGGATAGTAAGGTTGATTTTAACGTTAGTCCAGTCAATGTGAGTGTGTAGAATTTGCCAGGCCCTCCAAATGCTTTTGAAAACATGAGATCCAGGAAGAATGATAGTGAGGGGGAAAAAGATCCAATTGACGAAATGGATGCCTTTCTAGAAGGGCTTATTTTTAGGAAATTCTTGATGAAGCTTTAATTGGAGGAGGGTCCCTATAATATTTGAGGCATCTAAATGTTGTACCAACCACTTAGCAACCAGGGTAATTCCTTGCTTATAGGAGTTCAAAAGGCCTAAGCCACCCTTATTCTTGGGGAGAGTAACAATAGTCCAAGCAACACGATGAAAGCCTTTCTGATAATCCTTGGAGGACCACATAAAGTCACGGAATAATCGTTCTAGCTTCTGGTAGGTAGCTTGGGAGGGGGCCCAACACGAAGAGTAATACACATGGGTGGACGCGCATATGGACTTACAAACAAGGTATTTACTCGCAAGTGTGAGGGGTTTAGTTTTCCATTTGTCGAGTTTCTTTTAAATTCGATAAATAACTTGCTCCCAAAGGATAGATGTTGAACCTCTAAAATAGAAAGGGATTCCTAGAATCTTAACGATGTCTTGATCCTGAAGCCGCTTCCAATTATAGTTGATCACATGATTGTAATTTCCCTTAAAGCTATAAACAGAGGATTTATTCCAATTAATTATGGAACCTGAGAGTGTGCAATATTGCTCCACCCTTGATAAGAGGTGGTGCAAATTGGTGGCTGTGTTTTGAACTAGAAAAAAGGATTCATCGGCAAAGTGCATATTGAGAAGCTATTGTTGAGAGGAGGAAAGGCTAACCCCAATGAGAACTTTAGTTTGAATGTCTAGGTTAATTTGATGACAAAAAAGTTCTGATGCGATGATAAAGAGATAGGGGGTGAGAGGACAACCTTGGTGCACAGACCTATGTATTGGAAAGGGAGAGGTAATGCCGAAGGTAGTGGCAATTCTTGCAGTAGCATCTAAGAATAAGCATTTCACCATATGCAAGAACTTAGGTCCAAAACCAAGTTTGGTCATAGTCTGCAAGATAAAATCCCACTTAATGTTGTCATAAGCCTTGGCATAATCAAGTTTCACTAGGAGAATATCTTGTCCATCATCCTTAGCCCACTTGAGACCTTCCCATGCCGCACCCACATTGTCTAAAATATATCTACTAGGAACAAATCTTGTTTGTTGAGGGGATATGATCTGACCAAGAATTTTTTTCAGCTGTAAGACAAGGCACTTCGCCCAAATTTTATACACTACATTGAGAAGAGTTATGGGACACCAATTAGAGATATTGGTTAGATCCCCAGACTTGGGAAAGAGATGAATTACCCCTTGATTTAGATTGGGCCCAAGGGAACTAGTTAAGAGAGCCTCATTAATGACCTACAAAAGATCCTTGCCCATCAAATCCCAATGATTTTGAAAAAATTCTACAGGAAACCCATCATAACCAGGAGCCTTTCCTCGACTTAACTTGGAACAGGCTTCCTGTAGCTCCGCCAGAGTGATATCAGCGTCAAGACTTTGTAGCATAGTGGGATTAATAAGGCGAGGATAATCAGGGGTGGCAGCCTTGAACAAAGAGATGTCCATTGGGGTAGCTGCAAAAAGTGGTTCTTAAGAAAAGAGAGGATACTATTGTGATCAGTAATGGTGGTACCATCACATGAGATTTTGTCAATAGCATGCGAAGGGGAAGTAGCATTAAGATATTTAAAAAATTCCTTACAATGTTCATCTTGAATATTTAACCAAGTGAGCCAACTTTTAGTTAAGGCACTTTGAGCTCGGTACACTTCCCAATGTTGGAAGGTAATGCATGCTCTAGCTAGCTCCTCATGAACAAGAGTATTGAAGGGATATTGAGCTAGTTTATTAATGAGATGTTCAATAGTGAGGTGAATTTTGTTGTATTCATGTTTGGCTTGAACAGCCATGGTCTTACCATATGAACGAGCAAAGTTTCACACTCGACATGAAGCACGATGCCACCAATTAATCCAACCCACCTGATTTAGGGGCCTAGGTTCAGCATTCCAAAGGTTGGATAGAAGAAGTTGGGCAGTTGGGGAAGAAAAATAGTTGTTGTGTAGTCTAAAAAGATGAAATTTTTGTCGATCAGGGCTACCGTGAATCTTGATAGATATGGAGATAGGAAGATGGTCGGATAAGGTGGTATGATGATGAACCGTAGTGGCAGAGAAAGCTTGACAAAAGGAAAGGGTGGAGAAATAGAACCTATCTAACCTACTGTAGATGCAAGCCTACCCAAGACAGAGATTGCTTCAAGTAAATCTATGAAGGGGAATGCACGTGGAGTTGTCTACCCCGTCTGAGAGGTAAAATCTTTTCTTAAATGTGGACCAGGCCTGACACTCAAGATTGGGTAGTTGAAGAAACGTCCCTCCAAGCTTATCTTGAGGGAATTCTACCATATTAAAATCTCCTTCGAATATCCAAGGCATTGGGGGGAGAGAAGTTGCAAGTTCATGCCAAAGGAGAGCCCGTTCTATGGAGTCATTTGGGGCATATATCGAGCAAATGCCAAAAGGGCCATGCTGGGATGAGAAGGTGGCCCAGGAAACTCTATGCCCAGAATGAGAACCACTTTGAAGGATTTTAGTTTTCTAGTAGGGTGAGAGGAGAATGGCCGCACCTCCTTTCCCACTTGCATGGGATGTCGTTAGGAGTGAGGAGTGAGGAAGAAACCAGTGAGCGGAATAGGATAAAAGGTCGGTTGAGATTTTAATTTCTTGAAGGAGATTGAAATCAAAAATCAAATTAAGACTAGATATAAAGTTTCCTGCTCGCTTCCATCGTAGCCTACCAGTAAGGCCTCGAACATTCCAAGAAAGGAGATTCATGGGGAAACAAGGGGTAGTTTGGATGGGAGGTCAACGAAAGGTTTGGGAGTCTAAGTATCAGTTTCCTTTGTTCCTGATAGGAGGGCAAAGGAGTTGTTGGTGGGGACAAGAGCCGTGGAAGTGTCTAGTGAAGAGGAGTTGGAGGGAGAATTAGAACAAAAGGAAGCTTTGACTCGTTTCCTTCCACTAGCCACCACGAACTCATCTTCCGAGAATGAGTTCTTGACAACGTTTGAAGGGATGACCTGGGTGGAGGTGTGAGTACCTGACTATTATTTCTATAGCTTGGAGAGGCTAGACTGAGAGGAGGATTTAGGGGTTGTTGGGGGAGGAGATCCGAATTTAAAGCATACTGAGGATGGGCCTACTAGTGGTGTGACTGGGGAACGAGTCTTCTGAGATGCTATAGGTTATTTCTTCCTGGCTAGGATAGGACACGCTGAGATATGATGCTCGACCCTGTGACAATAGATAGCTACATGAGTTTGGAAGGTAAAAATAGTCCACTTTTTGGGTGAAGATTTTTCCACCAGCAACGAGGGTTAATGAGGTCTTCCGAAGGGCTATATCCAGTTCAATACAATAACGGCGAATTTGAGTTCCATTGATCGCCATACAATGATCAGAAATAATAGGGCCTAGGATGCTCACAATGTCCCTCTCAACAGATGAGAAAATGAGCTGGGTCATTGACATTAAAGTCAAAACTCCAGGTGCGTGTGATTAGGGTTACGTTTCTTGTTGGAAAAATTTTTTGAGAGAGAGCCTTTTCGACCTGGGAAGCATCAGATAATTCTACCAAAATGAAATGACGAGTGTAGTAATGAGCATGAGAAACCTGAATGCCATGGGGCTGAAGGAGGCTATGGACTTGAGTGTTTAAACTTGGGGACCTTGGCAAAAATCCCACAATTTGAAAAAATAGAAAACAAGATGTGAAATCTTTAGAAACTACTTCAAAAATATCATCTAGTAAAAGAAAATCAATTTGAGGTGAGCTAGATGAACTTCCCTGAGGAAATGCAGAAGCTGATGAATCCATCATTGTGACTTGCCCACACCTGGGCCGCAAGCTTTCCTGACACCGTTCTGCAACCTTGACTGTAGGAAAACCTCACCACCAATGTGTGTGTCCACCCACCGCGGGCAAGGTCTAGGACCGCGTGGCAGAAAGAAAAAAATGGCCAAGAAAAATAGAAATCGCGACTAGGGTTGGCCAGTAACGTCAAAGCTGCCTTGCATCCCACCAAACACTGGGCAAGCGATGGGAGACGACGGCACCGTAGGAGGCGGAGCACAGGAGGGCTCAGCAGCGCCCAATGGAAGAAAAGAGTGCCAATGGCTATTTTTCTATTTAGGTCATATCTGAAACAGCGAAGAAGAAGTAGCAGGAGCCTCAAAACGATCCTAATGTTTTAAAATTATTAGGCATTCCCTTTTCCTTTTGTGTATCTTCAAAAATTTTATGGGATGTTATAATGAAGAAAATTGAATAATAACTTAGTAAGTAAAAGGATAAGAAGCTTTCAATCACTAGTAAGTTTATTGTTTATAAGCATATAATTTAAGCTACTCATGTGTATTATTCTTCATGTTTTTCTCCTAGTATTTTTTCATATCATCACGTTGATTAACGTTAAATAAATTTTCTTTAGAGGAGTAGCCATTCTAGAAAAGGATTTTATCATGTTATGTTGGACATTTACACTTTTCACAAAGAGGATGCTAAATTAGGATTTATGGATTGTTATAAGAAAGGTATTATTTTATGTGCCAAGTGGGTAGTTAAATGTTTATCTAGTAGAGAGCCTTAGAAGCTTCCTTTTTAGAAGCACATTCAAATGGATATGCCTAAAGGTATTGGTTATTGAAGAGACACTCATTTATTAATTGGATTTTTTTCCAAAAGGCATTACTATATTAGGTTCTATTATCATAACGCATATTTGAAAGGCTTCGAGTTTTATCAATGATCTTTGAACTTTCAATAATATTACTATTTCTACATCTATGCTTGATAAGCTTTCTCCTTAGTTGCTTCAAATTAATAATTAATCATGGACTATTATTAAGTGTCCATGTCTTTGTAGTAGATGGTGCAAGCTTGACATTTCCTCCATTTCATCTCTTTGCATGCATAATCTATGTATTACTTGATTTGAGTGTCAATGTCTCTATGGCATTAATGTTTCTAAAAAGTCTACATTTTCTGATCTGTTAAATAGTTTGGATAAAAATGTAGCTATTCAAGATTCTCATAATAGTTTTCTTGAATTTGTTTGGATTAATGGTCATCATGTTCTTCCAGATCAATCCAAGATTGTGTATACTCTTATTAGTTTTAATACTAATATTTAACCAAGATTCAATTATCTTTGGAAGGTTAATCATAATATGTAGTTATGGAAGCAATGAATTCAAAAGATATGAGATGCCACTACTCCTTCAAAAAATAGACATTTTTTATGGTACTTGATTCATCAAGGTTTTCCTATTGGTATTTGGTGCTCTTGTTACAATATGGAAGATACAATAATCCATTATTATTATTATTATTTACTTTTCCCATAGCTTGTAGCTCTTTAACTTGGTGTAGTAGGTCTTCACATGGTTTTCAACTAGGATTAGATGAAGTTTTATTTGGGGACACTCCTAAACTTTAAGGATTTCTACTTCACAGTTGATGTTGCTTTTTTCCTCTTATTCTTTATGTCATATAGAAGTTTCAATGTAATGTGGTTTTTCATAGAGATTCTCTAGCTAATTTTCTTCCTTCATCAATTCAAGATGACATCATTTCATAGCTAATGCTTCAGCTAAATTCCTAAATATTTCCCTCTATAGATTTTTTTTTATTAATAGAAAGTTCTTAGTAAGAAGTGAAAACCCATTTGGGTGCTTCTAAATGAGGGCAAGGTCTATTCCTTTCCCTACCTCAGAGGGAAGGTTTTTCAAGATTAGTTGTAAGGATAAACACCTAAACAAACATCTCCAAAATCATTGGGCCTTTCCTTTTCGTTATTTTTTTAATATATTTATACACACCACAAACCCAACCAC